>JAPYYV010017737.1:0-13816 GCA_030522625.1 Copidosoma aretas | reverse complement strand
GGGTTGGGTGGGGGGGGGTTGGTGGGGGGGCGGGGGGGGGGGGGGGGGGGGGGGGGGGGGGGGGGGATGCGATTGTAATACGCCCGCGGGGGGAACGCGAACGGAGCTGCTGGGAGCGTATCGGAGGGTGCCCGCTTAATATTGGCTGTCTGGCCATGGGCGCGCTGTATCTACTAGCTGCTACGTAGCAGTAGATGCAGCCGTGTTTCGGTCGGGCGAAATAGGTATATTATACATCGCCCATTGTGGCGCTAGGCGCAGATGTGTCTGTGTGTGTGTGTGCTGCATATTATAAGCCATTTGCCAGTTGGTAAACCGAGCTCTCTCTCTCTCTCTCTGGTAATTTCGAGCCTGCGAATAAATATGCCTATTCGTCGTGTGCGCGCGCGCGCGCTCTCTATCTCTCTCTCCCCGCGCATAGGCCTTCTGTGTTTGGAGTTTACAGGGCTGGGTACGAGCAGAGGATGGAAATTTATACTTGGACAGAACGGATTATTCGCTGCTGTTGCTACTGCTTCGAGTAAAAATATGCTAATGTACTTCTGCGCGTGTGTGTGTGTGTGTACGAGCTTGCTTGCGAGCGTGTCGATTGTATTATTATTATTATTATTATTATTATTATTATTATTATTGTTATTATCTGCGAGTCTAAGCGATTCGAAATATTCGAGAGGACGACTGTTATTGCTGAGCGAGATTCCAGACATGGGTACGTTTGGATCTTTGTGAAGTAGAATGATTGAGGTATATGTACTGTACGAAATTAAGAGCATTATATTCATCCTGCATCGGGCAAGATTGCATTTTTTTCGGATCGAGCGGACGATAGTATTCAAGGTTTCGGAAGCTCATAAAAAATTGGAGTAGACTAGCGCTTTAAAATGAAATGTTTGCGGTTGATTATACGAGCGTTTTACGAACGACCAATAATACTTCACGAAGTTGTCGCAAAAAAAGTTGTACATTAGTGCATGCAATCTTTTTCAAAGATTATATGCTTGGGTGAAGTTTTTATATTGTATACCGGTGCACAGTATTGAAGTTTTGGTTCATTAATTTATTGCTATCTTGTACGCCGTTGATTATTATATCAGCATGACAAAAGTAATCATTGAAAAAACGAATATTTTTTTCTTGATAATTATTTGTTTTATCTGCATTTCAAGAAACTGTGTATAAATATGTACATGATCAAAATTCAGACCGACGTTAAAAATAAACCTTGAAAAATTAAATCAAAGATACAGTGTTAATATGAAAGATAACATAAATTTTCAAGAAATAATATTTTATTCACAGTTAAATCGTACAGTGCGATAGAAAAAAAGAAGCGCAAGTGTGCCTGGAAAAAAGTCACGAAGACAAATTAAAAGATTTTTCAAACACTCATTCCACTATTATTTTTAAAAATAACCTCTTGTAAACCAATAATGGTGTAAGTAGGATTAAAATATACATGAATCCCTCGTTTCCAAAATTGAAACGCTCTCAGCGCTTTCTCCAGAAGAAAGCGAAAAAAAAAAATACAAGAGACAGCGAAGGCTGGGGATCATTACGCGGCGGCAGACGCAACGTCGGAACTGTATCCGTGTATGCTATATAGCACCGCGTCAGCGCCGAGACTGTATATAATATATCCACAATTACGTGGTGTTATGCAACACTCGCCACCTCGTGGTGCGTTTTCATGGTCAAGGTCCGAGGACGCGACTGCGACGCGAAAGAGGAGGAAGAGGTGGAGGCCGAGAGCTCCTTTCTTATACCGCTACTATACACGCGCAAAACTCGTATTATACATATGTATACATTATGCGCGAAGCCGGAGAAAGAGAATCGCGCGAGCACGCAAGTCTATATACATACATGTGTAGGTATTCTCCCTCTACAGTCTACGCTCAAAGAAATTCTTTGGACTCGCCTTTTTTCTCTCCCTCTGCGGTCCGTTTGCACTTGCAATTCATTCCGTTCGCCAGATGATAGTATACACAATACGCCTCAGGCCGGTGATCCGAGTTTCGTGGACTGGGTATACAATAACTACCTATTTGCTTTGTATGAATTGGTTAACAGCAGCTATGATTTTAGTGACTGAGTCGGTGTCTTTTTTTTTATTGATTATGAATGGCTCTTGAATTTTTTCGCACGCGGCACAAAAAAAACACAACATAGAATGATTTGTTTTATCGCTGTTGATAGGTGATAATAATCTTTGGTGAAATATATTTACAAAAACCTCCGATCGGTTAAAAGGCCGAATCATCCAAGGCACGCCGAGTAACATATGCATGGTGACTTTTGTACGAACGACAACAGCAGCAGCGGTAAAGCAGTGTAGTAAAGTGTAAAATAACTTGGTCGCCGATGCCGAATTTATTTACGCGCCGATCGATATCGGCCAAAGTCACGCGTACCGCGGCGAAGGTGGGCCGACAACATACTGTTTTGGACTTCGTCAAAAACTTGCGGAGACAACGCGTTGCATAATCCATCCGCTATGTAACGCTGCACGCGTGCGTGCAACGCGATACCGTACGAGGAAGAAGATCGCATCCATCGCGTTCACGTTTTCACTTGACCGTAGCGCTGAATTAGCTGTTTCATTTTCTTTTCCGCCACAACCAGAAGAAGAAAAAAAAAAAAAGAAAAATCACAAAATCGAAAAGCTCTCACCGCAACTTTTCCAAAGGCTCGGCCTCCCGCGCCGTGATTTACGGAGCAGGCGATAACTGCGTGGTATAGTACGGAGAGACTTCCGTTAATGAGATAACTTTTGAGCCGTGTATACACATATATATATATATATGTGTACACAATCTTATATACGTAAAAATCCAACATTCTTCGGCCAGGCAACTTTCCATTGTACCCGGTAATTATACTCCCCCGACAGAGTGCACACACGCGCGTACGGACGCACGCATTATCACCGGCACACTTGACTTGCACTGCACTCCGCGCTATAGACCCGTTATAAATCAGAAGCTGTGTACACGGCTTCGCGCAATCGTACAAAAGCAACGATCTCCGCGCGAGTTGGACAAAGTGCACGATATTATACGCTCTGGCGTCGAATGTCCAGCGCCGCGGGCATACTTTGCGGAAGAAACGCAATTGAAATCGCCGTGGGTCCATTGAGAACGGCGCAACAACGGCGGCGCGACTCTTTCTCTCTGTCCCTGCTCGCTTCGACGATCGGGAAACGAAAAGTCCCCTCCCTTGGCGAGCGAGAGATCCGGCGGCGATGTTAATATAACGACGGTCGACCGCGACGACGAGGACGATGGACAAAAAGAAACGCGGCCCCAGTAGAAGCAGCCGGGTGGCGCGCAGACGGCGCAAGAAGGAGCAAAGGGAGAGGAGGAGCCGGAAGATGAGGCGGAGGGAAAAGAAATGCAATAAAAGGAATAGGTACAAGTACGCGGCGTACACGAGGCGCAGTCGTGTATGGTATGTACGCGAAAGGTGGTTGGCCTCGCTGGCGTGTAGATGTATACACCTGCGCTCGCGGAAACTCTGCTGTTTCGCTTTCCCGCGCGAGCGAGGGGCAGACTAATGGAACAGGGGGGGATATATAACGCGGAAAAGCGCAGCGGCGGCGGGTGATATCCGACGCGTTGGTGCATAAAGCGCTGCAAGGAAGTGAGTATTAACAGCGGGTGTGTGTACAAGGTGCAGCCACGTGGGTCCCGGTGTAGCGTTGGGCGGATAAACGTGCCACCTCCTCTGTCTGCAAGTCTTGCATTATATGAGGACTTTTTTTTCTCGTCACTCGCCCATCCACTGCGCATGCGTGTTTGTGTGCAGGCCGTTTTTCTCCGCTACACGGAACGGGTAACTAGACAACTATACCCGATAGGGGGGGGGCCCGGGGGGGGGCGGGGGGCGCGGCCCTCGCCCCCGGGGGGGGGGGCGTTTCCCCCCCCCCCCCCCCCCCCCCCCAGCCCCTTTTTGCGGTGTCGATGACGTGTGCTGTGCACTTGGAATGGCGGTGTATACTTACGTTGGGGGTAATTTATGCGGTATTCGTCGGGCTGGAAAAACCGAGCTATTGGAAGACTTTTCGAGTGAAAGACCAATAACCGAGAAGGGGCGGGATGGAATTTTAAGCGCGCGTGAACATTGGGCGCCACGCGACCCCGATCGGTGAAATTGATTCCGTCGGTTTTTAATTTCTCGCCCTTGGGGGGAAGAAACTCGGGCGGTGATAATGGATTCTGCCCCGAGGGGTTTTTTTTTTTTTTTTTTTTTTTTTTTACTCCTGCAGGGAAACTTGAAGTAGGTTATCCGAGTACAGGAGAACGCTTTTGGAAAAAGTTGTACGAATTCGGCTCGTTACCCCTTTAGCTCTGTACCGTTATTGCGGGTGTGCGCTCAGATCTGTCGTGAAGAAATAAATATACCAACGAGAAATATACATTTGAAAATTCGTCAGAGCGAACGCGGGGTTGATACCATCATCAGATTCTGTACATTGCGAACGCTCGCGTGGTATTTATAGCTCGTACATATAGGTACATCTGTACAATAGTACAGTGAATAATTTAAATCTCCGCGTATACGGTAAGTATATAAAGATCCGCAAATATATACGCATGATTATACCCGCGTACGTATCTGCATAATATAACGAGCGTCTAGAGCTACGTTTGGATCATCGGTATTTTTTCCGTCCCACCGTGCATTTGTTAATTATGATGCTCACCTGCAACACGCGTGTACAAACAGACGCGCTCGTACGCGTTGGCTCGGTGAACGAGAAAAAGTCGAAAAGTGTATCTTGCGAGCACAACCACCCGAGCAGTCAAAGTACCGGGGTCAGAATTAAATCACCCTCGCGCCGAGCAGGTGGGAGCGATCCGTCAAGCGCCCCGTAAAAAAATCCCCGGGCACGCCGAATGGGCGGAGGGAAAAGCCCCGCTCGACGGGCGCGATCAATTTTCCGAAACCAGGCCGAAATATCGCCAGGCGCGCGCGCGCGGAGATAAGATCGACAATTAGTCGGGGTGATCCCCGCGGAGCGCGATAAATTTCCCCCTCCCCCGGATCATAGGTGTATACACAGTACGCGTGTGTAGACACGGGCGGAGGAATTCCAGCCCGCGAATGTGGGAACGAGCCGCGGACGCTCGAGCGAACGATTATAAGCGGCTCTCGCGGGGTATGGGTATACGGGCCCAAGAGTCGTAATGCTTTCGTTGACTCGGCTGCGCGCTTACCCGTACTTGTACGTGTGCCTGCAGGGTGCACGGCGTAGGCTCCGAGCGGAGAGGGGGGGGTGTAGGTCGCACACGGGGCGACCGAGCGATGAGTATGCGAAAATAATATACAACACGCTCGGCTGCTGCCGCCGTCTTTGGCGCGTATTGTGTACAGCAGAATAGACGGCCGGGCAGGATTTTGTGTTTCGCATGCGGTCGTGGTGGTGTGGTAGGCGCACGTATGAAAGGCCAATGCGCAGTCGAGCGAGCGCGATGGGTTTTTAGATGCGCGGAGCAGATAGCGCGCGGCTTTCGGCTCTCGCTTTTCCAGCGACGCGGAATAGCGACACTGCTGCGCTTGGATCTTTTTTTTTTCTTTCGTTTGTTTCCAGCTGATGGTTATGAAATGATCGGCAGTGAATCACTGTGGAATTTGCTTTGTGCTGCTTGGGGTTCTCCGTGGACCGAGCGTGTTCGCAAATTCTCAAATAGACTGTGCTGTTTTATCTGTAAGAGATATCTAGATGTCCTGCAGTCTTGGAAATCCATCACGGGCAGTCACTGTCTTCGATTTCATAGTTCGGCGGTCTGGTTTTCCCGTTATACTCTTATCCTGGAAAAAGGTACGTGACTGGCCGCGCGGAAAAAAATTTAGTAAAAATTATACAAGCTCCGCTCTTTTGGCCATTACTCAGATTGAAATACAGTCAGAATGATCTCACGGGCAATGGAGCCTCTTTATAGATACTTTCACCGAATTTCGCTTTTTACCTTTTATACGTCACTCCTCTACCGACGACACGCATTTTTTTTCTCCAAGGTATAACAACGAAGGGTGTGCTGCAAGGTGGATTAAACCGACAGTAACAATGTATTCGTCCGCAGGACAGGACGGAGCGACAAACTTTCGCCAAAAAAAAGTTTCTAATAGTATATATATATATAACCCCGTTGGCCCAACAGTTCGCGTCGAATATCTGCGCCCTATCCTCTCTGCATACTATACAACAAAGAGCGTGCGTAGGCGAATCCTCGACGGAAGCCAGGCAGAAGACGGGGGCTCCGAAACAAAGGAAAATTTCTTTAATTAATCGGGCGAGCGCTACGAGCAGCAGCAGCAGCGTTGGAACACGAGAAAGGGGGGAGGGGGGGGGGGGTTGAGGCGGGATAGGGGCACGGGCGGCCCGTCGAACGGCAGCCAGCGCGCGATCGATCGGGGAGATTCGGATAAACGGCCGCCCCGGGCTGTTTACGTCCGCCGGAGAGAGAGAGAGCGCTTTTCTCCGGGTCCGCGGGGAAAACGGGATCCTTCGCGCGCGATTGTTTCGGCCGACGCGGAGAGTCGCGGGGACGGAGTCGATTGTTCTCGCTCGACGAGATTCATGCCGCGTCGAAGGATTTGAACTCGCGGTGGGGCGAAGAAAAAAAAAAGAAAAGCCGATCGATCGGTGCAATTTTCTCAATCGTGCGCGCAAGATCCTGCTGCATCGCCGACCGAATCGCGGAATGCAGTCGCGAGAGATGTCAGCAGTGCGAGGGTGCGAATTGTAACCGGTAGCTCAGGGTACGACGCTCGCGAGACGTATTTCAGTGCGCGAGCGATTCGAGCTCTCCACTCTCATATTATGTACCCTCGCTCGAGCGGTAATGTGTCCGGGCTTTTAGTCGCGTGTATATACCACGTACAGGTGGTGCGGGTGCAGTTTATTGCGAAGAGTCATTACCAGCACGGCGCTGGTATATAGTATCGAGAGGACGAGCGCGCGCGCGCGGGTTATAACGAGCGAGCTGTGTACATTGGTGGTGGTGGTGGTGGTGGTGGTGGTGCTTATACAGCAGGCCGGCATATTTTATCGATAGCGCGACGACGGGGCTCTCCATGCGGCTCCTCGTCGCCGTCGCTTTCTTTTTGTTATGGAAATGAGTGTACCGCCATCGGAACGTCATTATGAGACACGCGAGTTTTGTTCCTGTTGGGATTTCTGAGGGCATCGTAAAGGGGAGGGATGGACGACTTTGTCGGAGGTGCGCGGATGATGAGTTGAACGTATTCCGTGAAATGTCGGAAATACGCTTTTTATTTTTTTGAATTTCAGTTTGAAAACCCTCCGACGTTACTTTTATACGCGGAGTTTAAAAAACAGACAAAATGTGTGTCAGTGATGTACGTTGGGCGTGAGGTTCGATTACTATGTGCATTGGGGAAACCGGAGCTTCCTCGCGATTAGCATTTTTATGGGTCTCTCTGGCTTTTTGAATTATGCTGGGTTTTCTGAAATTGTTCCGGGGGGAAAACACGTATAATATTAATTATCGAGACAAACAAAAAAGTTCCCTTCCAAATGTCAACATATTATGATAAAATATGTAAATGTATACTGTTTTCGTCCTAAATTTTGTTTTATTTTCAATCGACTGCGCTGTTATTTCTGAAATGATAACGTGCAGTTGACTGCCACGTTATAAATAGTAAAGAAATCAAAATATTTTAGAACGGACGATGCATTATGGATTTGAAAAAAAAAGGCATCCCAAATAATTTGAACAAGTAAAAATGCCCCTCTCCCAAGTTATATACTATTCAAAAGGTAGTCACCTTGACTAACCTCATCCAACTGCATTCAAACGTGTCGTAAATAGCACCCAGGAAGGAAGCCGTCGTAAAACCACGCCAATCGATACGGCCGAAAATCCACTGGAGAGTTGAATACCGAGTTTCCGCGTCGCGGTAAAAAGCATCCGTATCATTGATACAACCATCCAAATGGCATCGTCAAATGCAGTCTCGGTGACAATACATACCGGACAACTATCCAAATCTTCCATACAATGCCCGGGACACCGGAACAATCGGAGATAGGGCGCATTTCAAAGTCAAGCCCGTCTCTGTGCCTGTATATACACTACTCCCAGATTCCCGATACGCCGAAAGACGAGCTCGCATTTTAACGAGGGCCTATCGCCGGTAAGTACATGTACATAGAGATACGTATACGAAATTAGACCGCCGCATTATGCAGATCGAGCTCGGCTTTCTATTCGTTTCAGTCCAAGGGACAGAGGCTGAGTTTCGATGAGTGCACCAGCGTATGCATACTATGTACATTCACATCCACTTCTCTTCCTCTCTCTTATCAACGCGGTTCTATATATGGTCATACTCACAGCTACAACCGGCACATAAATCCATCCGATCGCAGTTTTTCCGGGCAAGTATCTATAATAAAATAAACGGCCCGCTAAATCTCTCCTCGAGCTCCTTCGTTACAATGAGGTAGGCTGTACACATATATACCTGCGTTCGCCGCTGCAGATAAATTATGATAAACGTCGAACGAGCCGGCGCGCGGCGCATATGGCGTATATACGTATTAATATTATATGTGTAGCAAAGTCGGTTCTCTCTCTCTTCCATTCTCTCGTGCGCGCAGGTACAAGGAAAGGAACTTATGCATGAGTATGTATATAAAAACAAAAGATAGTATAGAGAAAACAAGGAGCATGCACAATATACATCAGAGAGCATGTGAGTGTAAGTTTATACAGTAGTTATACCTACCCAGTACCCTCCCCCAAAACGTTACGCGCGATTCCTCGACGAGATAGACACCATACCTATATTTGTACACCCGTGTACATATTGTGTGTGCAGTAGTTTTTCCGTATATAGGTACTTATATATATATATACTCATAGGCATCTGATTCCTTACGCAACGCCGGTTACGTATGTACCTATATATCTACCTTTTGGCGTCGGCTAGAAAAAGCTGCGCAGCACGCAAAGAGACCATCCACACATATTACCACTATACCCATGACAGCATCAAATATGCTGTACCACGAAGAAGAAGAACAAGAATAACATCGACGGGCAGCCAGCACTTGCACGTAACTATGTACAGGCGCATGCATTTTCGTCCACACACACGCACAAGTATAAGCTCAAGTGCCCGTACGAATGTAACAGTGTGCATTGTTCTCCTCTATGTCTGTTGTATGTGCACATATAAATCATTTCGCGAAAAACGGGATATTTTAGTGCCCGAAATGGGATTTTGAAAATTTAGTGTTTATTTTATGTAAGGTACAAACTTTATAAAAAACATGTGGCAATTTAGACGGGACTTTCAAAAAAATTCCAAAAAGCATTGCTGTTATGACATTTTAGCCTATGTTTACATCTTACGGCCGCGGCAAATGATTTGTTTCCCTTGATTTAAAAAGGGCTATCTAGAATAAATTAGTTCACACGGTTCAAAAAGAGTTTTTACTCTAAATAATAAAGTCTGCTGTCCATAAACATAGGCTTCATGAAATATGGTAGTTCATGTGAAATGATCCATATAAAAAACTATTCTGTTAAGTTTCGAGTGTTGGCAATGATGTTACATTGGTTGGCAATGACTCGTCAATGTTTATTAAATTTTATTAAATTATTTATGTGTATATTGTATGATAAAATAACCAAATATGAAAACATTATTATTTTGTACTGATTATTTTATCACATTATATAGGTATACTTGAAAAAACTATACTCTTTTTATTTTTAAGTGCAAGATAAGTCTACTCACGAAACATAATCTCCTTGTTTCGTCCTCTGTCGTTGATCGCTTACTGCTCAGTAGAATACGTGTTTACTCGAAGAATGACTAGATCACACTGTTAGAGATTAGTAAGCTTAATAGTCAGCTGAGTGAGTCAGTGGTCAGTAACCTAGCTGAGGTGCGCACTTTATACTGCGCAATGAGCTGCGCACCTTACCAGATACTTTGTTAACAGTATGAATTAGTTATTCGTCGAGTGAACACGTATTGTACTTAGCAGAGAGCGATCAACAACAGAGGAAGAAATGAGGAGATTATGTTTCGTGAGTAGACTTATCTTTTACTTGAAACTTAAATAGAGGGTTTTTAATAACTTGTGCTTATATAATAATAAGTAATACAAGTAACACAATAATTTCACTACATAATATATTCATGCATCATTTCACGAAAAACGGGATATTTTAGTGTCTGAAATAGGATTTTGAAAATTTAGTGTTTATTTTATGTAAGGTCCAAACTTTATAGAAAACACATGTCAATTTAATAGGATTTTCAAAAAAATTCAAAAAAGCATTGCTGTAATGGTATTTTAGCCTATTTTTACATCTTACGGTCGCGGCAAATAACTTTTTGACTTGATTTGAAAAGGGCTATCCAAAATAAATTAGTTCACGCTGTTCAAAAAGAGTTTTGACTCGAAATAATAAAGTGTGTTATCCATAAACATAGGCTTCATGAAATATCGTAGTTGAACTGAAATTATCCATATGCGTTATTAAAAACTATTCTGTTTAAGTTTCAAGTGTTGGCAATTATATTATATTGATTGAAAATTATTCGTCAATGTTTGTTCAATTATTATTTTATTACATTATATGGGTATACGTGAAAAAAACTACTCTATTTAAGTTTCAAGTGTAAGATAAGTCTACTCGGCACGAAACATAATCTCCTTATTTCTTACTCTGTTGTAGATCGCTACTGCTCTGTACAATAAGTGTTCACTCGACCAATGACCAGATCACACTGTCACAGATTAGTAAGCTTAGTCAGCTGAGTGAGTCAGTGGTCAGTGACCTAGCTGAGGTGCGCACTTTATACTGCGCAATGAGCTGCGCACCTCTCCCGTTGCTCTGGTAACAGTGTGAATTTAGTCGTTCGTCGAGTGAACACATATTGTATGGAGCAGAGAGCGATCAACAACAGAGGAAGAAATAAGGAGATCATGTTTCGTGAGTAGACTTATCTTTCACTTGAAACTTAAAAAGAGGGTTTTTAATAACTTATGCGTATATAATAAGTAATACAAGTAACACAATAATTTCAGTACATAATATATATATATATATACATGAACCATTTCACGAAAAACAGGATATTTTAGTTTGTAAAATAGGATTTTGAAAATTTCGTGTTTGGAATTTATTTATTATTGTCTCTATGATACGTGAGGTCTAAACTAGCTGGAAACTTTTTTACTTGGCTCTACTGTCATTTTTAGAAAACAGATGTTATCGAAATGGGATTTTTAAAAAACTTCAAAAAAGCATTACGGTAATGAAAATTAAAAATATCTCCGAGATGAAGGGAATTACAGTAATGACCACTTATTTAACCTAGCAGAAATCTCCATATTAACGATGACACAACAATTAGCCGCATTCTAATTCCTAGTTGAAAAAAATTAGTCGATATGCTTGTTCGCTCCACTAAACAAAACGGTCAAGTCCAAATTCGGAAGAATCGACCACTTGGCCCTACTAAATCATTTTTCTCGCGCAATTGAATGGTGTCAAAATTCTTTTTTCGGCGTCCTTTATCGCTAGAAAGTGGGCTAGACGGCTCGGATTATTGGAAAATTCGACTTGATTTCAAAACTCCTATCTAGAGAAAATTGATTTAAAAAAAGGTTCAGATTCAAAATAATGAAATGCGTTGTTTATAAACATAGGCTTCATGAAATATCGCATTTTTTGTGAAACGGCCCATATACACTCGCCTGCAGTACGCGCATCTATAATGTGAGACGAGACGACACTCGTATGTATATAATATACGAGAGAGGTGGCTTACGATATATAACTCGGTATGATGTGCATAAGTACCCCCTTCTCTCTCTCTCTCCCTCTCTGTGCTGCTGCTGCCGCGAGTTCATTGCTCCTGAGGTGCGAGCGAGGAGACGACGACGACGACGGGGGGGGGGGGGGGGGGGCGAGCAGGGGGGGGGGGGGGGGAGGGGGGGGGGGAGGGGAAGGAGGGGGGGGGGGGGGGGGGGGGGGGGGGGGGGGGGGGGGGGGGGGGAGGAAAAAAACCGAGAGGCGGAAGAATCAGGAGAAAGCCATTTCGGAGAGGATTATAAGTACTGCTCGGGTTATTCCGGGGGAGGTCGCTCTTTATTACACGGGTATCGTGCGCGCCCGACTTTTGACAGCTCGCGCGGGGAGATTCGCTAATACTATAAAAGAATATACATATATAATCTTGCGAGCGGGCAGCCGATGCGCACACAACACGCTCGTTTAATCCGCCGCTGGAGTTTGATAAGCCCCGATCGGGGCGCGGGGGAGAGGAGGGAATCGCCGAAAGGGCACCTCGGGGAACAGGCGGGGCACGGCGCCGCGGGTGGAGACGGAGAGGGAGTATGTACGAGAGAAAAGTTATCGTTCGCCCCCCTAGCCACCGAGGGAGGGACGGACAGACGGGCCGGCCGCGGGGGAAAAATTCAATGTAGCCCGCCGAGAGCGGGGGGGACGGGAGCGCTCTCCGCGGTCGGAGGAGCATCTGCATACTGTATATACCAGGGAACAAGGGAAGTCGGATCGGCGGGAGGAGCGCGAGGGAAAGGAGGAAAACAAAAATAGAGCGGGTGGGTGTGGGGCGCCGGAGAGCGCCACCTTAAAATGCTAGCGCAGGAGAGGGAGGGTTATAGTATGGAACTGGCGACGACGTCGCTGGGGCATATGACTCTCAATAATTCAGCGCGCGCCGGAGTATATTATAGTCTCGTCGGCAGGGTTTGCTTCTCGCGAGCGCCGAGAAGGTCCTTATTTCGTCCACCGAGCGCCGCGGACGCTCCTTCGATCTGCACTTCGTTGCGGTTTTTTTTAATTCATTTTCGCACGCTTTCCCCTTTTTACTGCTGTCTTCCTCTTGCCGCAGGATCAGTGGGATGATTCCCGACTCCTCGATCCCTACCGATTTTTGCGTGCGCTTGGAAAAAAATCAAACTGTGGCGTATTGTACCTCCAGCCACCACCACGTCTCCCAGCGGCGTTCGCAGAAGCGCCCCGTTCCCATCTTACACAATATCCCCCCTGTGCATACATATATATGCATACAGGGAGAGGGCCGGTGGGCACAACAGTTACCTATTGTCGTCAGAGGACAGCTGTGGTTCTTCCATGGGCCTTCCTCGTGGTTTTTCCTTCGTTTTGCATCGCCAGCGCGGCACCGCGAACGAACACAATCGCGCGGTGCGGCGCCGAATAAGGCAACACATGATCGTTCGCTCGCTGCACTGAGGCGCGCACGCTCGGAGTTCCTCGGCCGACCGTTGTACGTATATGGAATGTATATAACGAATGAAAATGAAGGAAAAAGACGAGCCGTGAAATCCCCGGGGGCCCTGCGTCGCAAGAGGGGAGGCCGCGAAATTAATTAACAGCGGCTCCGTCCGCGTATTATTTATACTCGCGCTCTGTCGGGTGGATGCGAAAAAAAGTGGAAGGAAACGCGCAGCAGCAGCAGCAGCAGCAGCAGCGATAAAAGCGCACGTGTATCAATGATCGCGCGCGCTCTGCAAGAAGGCTCTCGAAAATCCGCGGTGCCCGTGCTTGTATTATTATTATTTTCAATCCGCGCATACGTATACGTACACCCGTGCACGGGCGAGTTCCGAGAAGCCTCCGTGTCCACGATACAATAAAACGAAAGAAAGAGAGCCAGAGAGAGAGAGAGGCATTTGCATCGGGGCCCCGTGCAGGCCTGCAGCAGCGGCAAAAGAAAAGCATCACGGCCGTGCAACGCTGCATATAGATACGCGCGCGCGCCAGTGTTACGTAACGCG
>JAPYYV010017735.1:0-20103 GCA_030522625.1 Copidosoma aretas | reverse complement strand
AAAAAAAAAAAAAAAAAAAAAAAAAAAAAAAAAAAAAAAAAAAAAAAAAAAAAAAAAAAAAAAAAAAAAAAAAAAAAAAAAAAAAAAAAAAATACGTTTTTCTTTTTTTTTAATACAGAACCCGTAAAAAAAGTTTCAGCAAAATCAAAAATGTGTATGTCAGAAAGGTGTTCGGTTTGTAAAAGAACGTCCCATATAGCACATTCGGCCGTGTTGTGGAATTTCGTAAATGCTTGTGCTGTTGTCCTATTCGAATCAAAGTGTATACTTATCTAGTATTGGTAGACGGTAAGCTGGTAGAAAGTATGTAGATACATTGCAGGGCTGTATAGTGTCCCTTTAATAACATATGAAGAGTACGTGCAGTGTACTATTTATTGTCTAATCCTTTTTCTTCTCCTAATCACCCTCTCTCAATCTCTACAGGTACTACTGAAATCTGAAAGTGTTTGTCAACGATTTGTCATAAAGAAAATTTGTAGTTTTTTTTCTCTTACGTATAGCGTAGGACTAATACACGCGAATAAAAATGATGGTGTCGTTAGACGACCTGGAATTTTCTTTTGGTTCGAGTGTGAAAGAGGTGGATAAATTTGAGGGACTAAGCCTAAGGACACGGATAAAAATAATTGCGGACGCGGTAAATCAGTATACAGATGGAGAAGTTTTCCAGTATTTGATATTGTTGGGACTGAAACGTAATTGTACTGTTTTGGAGGCTAGAGATCGTTTACGGAGATTTCTGAATCGAAAATGCTTCGGGCTGACAGCCAGTAATCGAAGTCGTGAGGTCGACGAAATCACCCGAGTAGGAAGCAATATCTCCGCACTAGAGCTTTCGGACAACACGCATAGACCGGAACGCCGCGAAAACCGGTTTTTGCATAACGAATCAAATAATGGGTGGTCAGAAGTAGGTTATAGTTCGTCGCGAATTAATCGTGCCAATGTCTCGTCACCTACACCTTAACAGCAATTTCACGAGATCGTAGGCAGTCAGGTGCATCATGATCTCGATAGTGTAGGGATGCAAGGAAATAGCGGGTCAATGCAATCGATAGTGCAAGATGGACAGGACGTACTTGAGTACAGGTATTAGCAAGCTTCCGCAGGTCTACAGAAAGACATATAAGTAGCCGACGCAAGAGAGAGGGGATTATTCTAACAGGCTGTCCAATGTATTAGGGGCAGGTTATGTACTAGGCTCTGGTGCAAACTTAGCAGTCGCAATGAAGGCAAGTTGGGTTGCCGGGGGATACGTAGGAACCGCGCACCGACAGCATGGGGCGGATTTTACCATGCATCAAGGGTAAGTATGGCTGCCAGGAAAAACGTAGGAGCCGTGCACAGGGAACAGGGGACATGCTTGGAGCTGAGCCAATGGGCACGTTTGGCACTCGGTAGTAACGACCGTCATGTGGATTGGGGAGCTGGAGATGTGGGACATGGTACTGCGGACGGACGTCGGGTAACATGGTCGGGCGGAAACCCTACAGACCACCGCCGAGAGGCCTCAACAGCTGGAGCACACAGATACGATACAGAGCCGGAGTATCAGGAGACAATTCGTCAGGCCGATTGGTGTTTACACCAACGCGCGAGCGGAATTGAGCGTACTTCCGCGATAGCATCTTAGACGCCCAATATGCCCCAAGCGCATTCTACTGTTCACCTGCACGATTTAGGCACTACACCCCGACAGGCTTACGAAATACCAGCATCGCGAGCGCAAAACGTGCCTGCGCACTCATTTATAAATTATGCAAGTGTGCCGTTACTGACAACCGACAGCGTCAGCCAACCTCGTGTTGATATACATAGTCATGGCTCGCGTAATTTCCCTGCACACGAACAACAGTTCAACCCGGAGTCTCGACATAGTTACCGCTCCTTCCCGAGTGGCCATTTAGGGCGATGAGGGAGGCTCAGGTAGGCGTTCCCCACCCGTCGGCGCACCAGCGTGAGTCGCAGATCTCTTTGAAGAGTTTGTGAGGATGTGTGACAATGTATGATTTGTCGTTAAAAGAGTTGCTTAAAGTATGGCCGGCAGCATTTGTTGCGGAAATCAACAATTGGCTCCGACGGGAAAAATACCATTGGCGTACTGTGAGTGAGTTTATCACTGCTTTCCAGTTGCAGTATGGAATTTACGACATGCATGGGGTAAATAGGGTAAATAGGGAGACCGAGAAGCGCACACAGACGCTTCATGAGGATATTGCGAGTTACCTATCCAAGGACCCTATTGGATCAAATTTACCCGCTCCTACCGCTTTACGAACAAATAAATGGGGCTTATAGGAATCTTCACCCTTATCATCGAGGTAGGATTTCAAAGGCTCAAATTGGCACTTTTCGTGATTTTCTGCTATAAGGCAAAAGTATTGAATTGATCCAGCAGCAAGACAAAAAATACCGCCTGCCTCCGCCGCCCGAGGACTGTTTGTTCCCTGCGACATTATTCGTGTCCCGAAAACCCACGCTATTGAAGAAATTGGCTGCAGTAACAGATACTTTCACCCCTAGCGACAGAGATAACACTGAGTTACAGATGATGAAAGCATTGACTGCTTCGACTGAAACCATACAGGTTGGAGAGGCTGAAACAGTGGGACAGCATCGGAGTGTGCAACAGCAACTATAGGAGATGCTGGCTCCGTTAAAATAAATCATGCGAACAAAAGAGGAGGCCACGAAACGGCGCCAGAGTGCACAAACGTCGGCTCCTCAAGAAAAAAATCAAACAACTAAGTCAACAGGCAATAGCTCGAAAAATACAAGTGAGGATAGCTCTACGGAAAACCGGGACCGTTCGTGCTTCATTTGCCGTAATGTCGTATACTGGCGTAATTATTGCCCCTACCGTCAGTACTGTACTAAGTGCGGCAAGATGGGGGACAAAGGCTACAAGTGTCCTAAATGTAGCGCGGAGAGACCGAGAAACGGCAAAAAAAAAAGGGCAGGAGGAGTCGCTGCCACCTCACCGAAGCCAGATGCGACTTTAAATAACTCAGATGTGACTGTAAACAAATCGGAAGCGACTCATGATAAGGACCGTACCTGTAGTAGTTGGCGGGTATGTTGGCTAGGAGAATTTTTGTAAGTAACACTGACAGCCCTCCCAAGTTATTGGGTAAGTACTACCGCCGCTATGGTATACTAGACAGGCGAAGCGATAAGGAGAATCAGTTCCACTGACAACTGTGCACGCAGAAAGGGCCTAGGAAGTGGGGACGTTAGAAAATATACTTACTTCCGAAGCAATGGACGGCAGGAACGGCTGGAGCCAAGTTTCCTACCGTCAAATGATGTAGTGTCCGCCACGGGTCGAGGACTTGAGTGGGGAACAATTGGAACTGAAAAGAAGATAGAGGTCTTGGCACTTGCAGAGGATCCACGTCACTACTTACCACTGGATGTCGCAGGTATTAGAGTGCAAGCTCTCGTAGATAGCGGTGCAGTAAACTGTTATCTTTGAAAGGGAATTACAAAGCGATTGAAGAATTTCCAACCCTGTCGCGCTACGATTTATGTTGCTGACGGAAGAATGCTAGCAGTTAAAGGCACTGTAAGTGTTTCTTTAACGATCGGGAAAACTACCGAGACGTTGACGTTGGGATTAGTAGGCGAATTGGAATACAAAGCCATTTTTCAAATTGATGTTCTAAAAAGTTTCCAATTCATCGTAGACTAAGGTAAGGATTTATGAAGTACTCCCATGAGTGCCTGGCAATAATTTAAGTGCGAGGAGAGCGATCAGATTGGCACAGCAGCGGCTGCTGCTACGGGAGGATTGGTAACGATGACCCCTTCTGAGGAGCACGATTTGACGAAAATCCTTAACGACCTGATTGTGTCCTGCCCGGAAAAGCTCAATAGCACTACGGTGGCAAAACACAGTATCGATGTCCAAGGCCATCCTCCAATTAAATAACGCTAAGTCCTGCAGATAGCGTATGATGAGATAGATTGTTTGTTGAAAGAAAATATCATCGAAGATTCGGGAAGTGCGTGGTGTAGCTGTCCGCTTCTCCAGCCGAAGTCAAATAGGAAATTTCGTTTTTGTATCGATTATAAAAAATTGAACGAAATTACAAGAAAAAACGCTTATCCCATGCGACTCATGGATGATATTTTAGATAAATTTTAAATGATTCTATATATTCTATATAGATATATTCAATAGATAAATTACACCGAGCAAGATACACATCGAAAATCGATCTCAGCGAGGCCTACCATCATATCCTCTTAGATGAGGGTAGCAAAGAATTTACAGCGTTTGCTGTACCCAGTAGTGGATTATATTAATATGTGCGCATACTCTACGGGTTGAAAAACGCCTCAGCAATATTCTAAACCATCATGGATCGCCTCATTAAACCGGAATGGGAACAGTAACCTTACACGTACATGGGTTACATTATCATTGTCACTGAAATCTTTGAAGACCACCTTATGTGGTTGAGGGTTGTCTTAAAAACATTCAAAGAGGCGAATCTAGTTATGAATTGCGAGAAATCAGAGTTTCGTTGTAGAGAGGTTAAATACCTTAGATACGTGGTCGATAGGGAAAGTTTTTGGACAGATCTCGACAAAGTCAAGTCAATTTTGGAGTATCCCCCGTCCACAACCCTCGAGCAACTCAAGAGACTTGAAAGAATGATAGGATGGTGTTCCAGATATATTTTTGACTTGGCTGAAAAGAAAACGCCCCTAACGAAGCTAATGTCCAAAGATGTAGACTGACGAACAACAGTCAGCTTTTAAAAGCCTTAAGTAAGCTCTAACTAAGGCACCTGTCTTATCGATGCTGGATTTTTCGAAACCATTTATCCCGCAAACGGATGCCAGCGATTATGCCGTGGCAGCCGTGCTGACACAGAACCTCGAGGGTGGAGAACATTCGATATGCTGTGTCAGTCGCACACTAAGCAAGTAAGAACGAAATTATACAGTGACAGAAAAGGAGTGTTTGGCTGTAATGTGGGCTGTTGATTGTGGCTAAATTGGTTGAAGGACCCATTAGGAAGATTAGCTCGATGGAACACCGCATTACAGGCATACGATTAAGAACTTATCCATAGGAAAGGAAAACTACACCTAGTCCCAGATACCGTATCTCATGCACAAAAAAACTCAGTCGCAGTAATTACACCCAAGATAGAGCAGGTCAGCGATGAGTGGTACTTGAAACGGATAAAAGGAGTGTAGGCTGTTCCAGATAAATTTCAAAATTAGAAATATATGAACGGGACCCTTTTCTTCCACAAATCTAACCCTATCGTTAATTTAACGATAGATAACCTCGACTAATGGAAGATCGTCTTATCGAAGGAACACCATGTTTAAGCATTACACGATGCTCACGATGAACCTTAAGCAGGCTATCTAGGCGTGGAGAAAACGAATGCCTGTCTTACCAACTATTATTATCGGCCTGGTTATTTTCAAGATGTAGTCTATTATGTACATGAGTGTCAGGAGTGTCAACAGCAAAAAGTCCTACAGAAAGCGCCGACAGGTTTTATGGGGGAAAGAGTTGTCGAGCAACCATGGATGTTAATTGCAATGGATATTGCTGGACCAAAACCTTCGTCGAAAAATGGACACAAATATATATTTATCATTTAAGATCTATTTACCAAGTATGTCGAGTTAAAAGCGCTCCGGAAGGCAGATGTAAAGAACATATGGAAAGCAGGAGAGGAATTGGTATTGAACCCGTGGGAGAAACCTAAATATATTCTAACCGATAACGGTACGGAGTTTGTGAATCGGGAGTTAAAAGAAATGTCTGAACTATATGAGATCAAACCCACTACCATCCCGCCACACCAAGCACAGGCCAACCCTGCTAAGCGTGTGATTCGCACCTTGATCCTGATGATCAACTTGTTCTTAGATAAGGATCACAGGCTGTGGGACGCACACCTCCATGAATTGGCATTTGCAGTAAATAGAATTAAGCAGGCAAACAGAAAGTTAACTCCGACATTCCTAAACTTTGGCAGCGATCCATCACCTGTAGCAACTCCGAACCAGGACACACCGGAACCGAATCACATGTTGTCCTCTGCAACTCAAGGATTCGCTGCGAAACTTGCGCCCAAACTTGTAGGTCCTGGTACCGTGACCCAGTTGCTCTCGGATGTACTAGTGGAAGTGAGGGACAATGCGACGGGAAAATTAATAAAAACCTACATTAACGATCTAAAGCGATATATACGACACGGTGGCGCAGCGGTAGAGTTGCAGTTTCGTCGATCTCCAGAATCAAGTATAGTAAACGGGCATGTAATAGGTGGAGCGGGAGGTGTGCAGGAGTTAGTCCTGGTGTTTATACGTAGACACCCGGTCAGGACTCAGGCAATACACCGATTAGTTGTAAGTACCCCCTATCCCCTCCCTGTCATGGGGAGGCCTCCCATCCCTCATCCCTTCCCTTTCCCAACTGCTCAGTGCCCAGAGTAGTGCCCTTACAATAGGGGCCGGACGTATAGCAGGATAATTGAAAAAAAAGAAAGCGATATACGCCCCTACGCCAAAGTCCCGACACCGATTCTAATGTGAGATATATCCCTACAGACGCTGACCATGAGAGGACGAAGAGCCACTCGCCAACTGACCGGCCGCGACGCCCGGTTGACCGAGATGGGGACAAAAAGGGACCCCACGTTGAACAACCTCTACAGCAAACCATCATCCAAGACAAAAACAAAGGAGTCAGTCAAAAGCATCCCTAGCTACTTGGATGGCGAGCCGGAGAGAGAGGAGCTGCAGAGACTCGACGTGGTGGCCCGAATGGAGCTGATTGCTCTCCGGCTGTGGCAGACAGCGGAGAGAAGGTTTACTCCCCAAGCAGCGATGATCCACGGCGATCAACAACTCGGTCCCATACCAGATGAACCGCCTCTCGCTGAAACGGAGCGCGAGCTACTAAAGCAGTTTTAGAAGACCAGCCCCGCTCCGCTACCAGCGTACAACCAGATACCGCTAACCCTGGTCGTGGCTACAGTGGCTGCTCAAACACTAAGTGTGGAGCCACGACGTGGACTAGTACCTCTAACGGTATCAGTTCCGGCCTGACAACCACGCTGGCTAGTTCCACCAACACGACAGATAACCCCCCGGACAGCGAAGATCTTACGGCTCATGGACCTGCAACTTTCATGGCCTACTACTGTAGCTGCGCCCACGCCACCACCATTCATCCCTGACGACAAACTTTTGGCAATGGAGCCCACCCAACCCCAGAAAGACTTTTCAGTCCCCAGTGTAGGGTGTTGGAATTGCGGGAACACATCACCATTGCCAACTGTGCCCAGTGCTATTATCTGTAGGTGGCTGAAAGGTGGGCCTTCCTGGCGCCACGAGCAGGCAACCACCCTTACCGCTCCGGGGAATAATTTTTTTCTCCCTTTCTTTCTACCTCTTATTATTACTTTTCTACATTTAAACCACATTTTGTGCTTACACTTAGTATATCTTAACATTTTGAAATGCCTTGGATAGGTATGTTTATGAAACAAGTACCTTGGATTTCGTTTTTTGTTTTAGATTAAGCTCAAAAAAGCTATTTTTGTAATACGTTAGTTAAGTTTTTTGATACCTTAAGTAGGGCTATTAGTACCTTTAAATAAAATAATTTTAAAAAAAAGAATCATTAGATTTTTTCGTATTATTATTGTTTATTAGTAATTTGTACCCTAACCCTAAAAATAAAAAAAAATAAAAAAAAATTAATCAAGCATGTGAAATATTTCCAATTTAATTTTAAAACAATTTCTCTACATAGAGAAAGAAAAGGATACCTCAAGCAACCAATTCTTATATTTTACTTGCAGCAGACAGCCGCACGAGGTATCTCCCACACACGTGTCGATAAAGCACATCTTTATTTCCCTTTCTTCTACCGTTTGTTCCTTACCCCAGCCATTTTGTTTTTTAATCATAGTTAAACCTTTGAATGAAGTTGCCAACTTTAGTCTTTTTGCCAGCCAAGGTATTGGCTGAGTTTGAGCACAGGGAGGTACCGAGGGACAGGTAAAGTTCTAGCTGCACTATGGCACTAACAATGTAAGCCAGGAAGAGCCCTTACGGCTGTGACTGCTATGAAAAGGACAAACCCATTAAAAAGAGTAAAATAAAATGAAAAAAAAATATTTTTTTTAGTCCGGTAAGTTTTTTATCCATGTAGGAACAGAAAGTGACCTTGCTCCTACTGTACAGGCAATCATTATATTTTTGTTATAGTTTCTTTGATTGGTAATATAATTATAAATTTATATCACAGCGTCAGTACTGTCTCGCGTTTATTTCGCATTATAAGTACAAGCGTGTACATCTGCACCATACTATCCGACTATAGGGCAATCAAAGCAGATAAAATTTTACACTGACACCTCATACAACACTGTTTCATACACAAACAAGGCCGCTGCTCAGGCCAACCAGTATCTTCTGCCTAAGAGCCGGAAGAAGAAGACGACATACTACACAAAACGCAAACATATACTCAACACCACTTTTCACGTCATCCAACAGGATATTTAGCTAAAGTAAAACGCTCACCCTCTGAGATGGGGGACTAGCCCGGGTGGATCCAAGGTTTGTAAAGGGGGTACGTGACATGGCAAATCCACGTCATAGTAATCAGCAGACAAGAGGAGGGGCGGTAAGACGCTCAACACTCTTTCTCATCCCATGCCCCTCTACAAGACTTAACTTACTCTCGCTATTAGCCGCATTGTCAGCAGTGGCATGGTGCGCAGCAGCGGACCTGCCCGCGCACTGATATATATATATAAGTACATAGGGCACTTGGGCGGCGAGCACATGTGAGTCGGCGAGAGAGACACTCTTGCTCTCGTCTGCGCGCGGGATAGACGTTTAGTACAGAAATGTGTGATTACAAAATGTGTGTGTAGAAAGTCGTGCTATAGCGTTCGTAAGACTTGTTGTTGACGGCAGCCTCAAACAACCTGCTTGCCAGCAGCAGCCACTGCGATCGCCTGTGCCATAAATCACCACCTGGGACAGCTGCGTCTGAGCACCCACCTGTCCGTCGGATCTCCCAGTTCTCGTTTAATCTACAACGCCTGTGCGATAAGACCTTGTTGTCACGGTAGGTTCATCCTCTGTTGCTATATCCCCTTCGTCTAGAGCATCGTACCGAGCAGCAACTGCTGACCCCACACCAGTAGGGCTGGAGTTGAATACGTTTAATTAGAAAGTCGGATAGTAGGGCAACTTATAATTGTGCTGATTTGCAATATTGATGTTGAATGAATATATGTTTGTTTTAGTACATGAATTTGTTTTTCTTTAATTGATGCATGCTCGCAAGTATATAATCTGCCTTATCCTTCCAGTCCTTTGTTAATGATTTATATGTCGTGCTTTGCTACCTTGGAACAAGGTGAGTAGGACGTCACACTTTATACTGTATAGACCCATTGTAAATGCGTTTTCTTGTAAAACATTGCTTGTGGGATTAATTTCCAGCGCTGAATACGAATTTGGCACTCAGGATCGTCGCAGATGACTATAGCTCGATTTAAAGCCGATTTTATAATATTTTTAAATTGTGTTTAAATAAAAATTGTCATTAAAATAATAATTGTAATGGCCTTAGGCCATTTAGTGTAACCCAGAATGAACCAAGAGGAGGTACGTTCCTATGTACACCTACACCGCATCCTATGTGTATTTGTATGTGTTTGTGTACGTTTGAATGTGTTATGTAAGTGTATGTGTTATAAAAAATAATTATTGAAAAAATTAGATCTATCACTCGAGCTTTCTGCTTCTCGCGGAATGATGTATTTTATGCGGGGTGCAGAGCCGGCCACCCCTGGTCGCGGGCGAAGTCCGTCATTTAAGTAATATAAAAAGTTTTGGAAAACAAAATCAATTCTTATGATGGCTTTTTTTTTTAAAAAAGATAAAAAAAATCATTAAATCGGATTTGAGTTAAATGAAAGCCAATTGCGCTAATTTTAAATACCGAATTCGTAATCAGTGCTCGAAATCACCCCTAAAACTATATTTTACATTGAAAAATTCTTCAAAATTTGTCTGTATACTTAGTTGGTTTTTACCTTAAAACGTCTGACCTCGACATTTCAGAAACTTAGCAAATATCAATTTTTCTATGCGAATAAAAGGGCCTTAAAATCACTTTTTTGTTCCAAATCGGCAGTCAAATAGCGACGCCCGGGAAATTGTACTCTTGTCTCGATTACATAACCCACGCCTTACTTATACACAGTATAAAGTAATTCATAATTTGAATTCAGACTTGAAATTTTTTTTTGCACTATTAAGAGATTATAGATCAACTTTTAAACTAAAATAAAATAGTGCTTGAAAATTTCATTCTAAATGAATGTACCCCTTTTAACTGAGATACTAGTGATAAAATTCTTTGAATACGTAATTTTTCTTCTGCATGCTTTCTTTTTGATGGCCGAGATAAATTATGAAGGAATCCCATAACCTAACTCTAGGCATAGCTACGTATAACTGTCCATGATTAAAAACATCTTTTATAAGATCGATTCCTATCGTTTTAAAAGTTTGTCCTTCAGACTTATTTGTAGTCATTGCAAAAGCTCATGTAACTGAAAACCGTCACCTTTTAAGGAGGTTTGGGAGTTTCGCTCAGAAGGGCGAGGAACGAGGAGTCCCCCCGGCCCGCACAGCTAGGCTCCGCGCACCTCCTCTTGCAGCCTATAAACTCAGTATTTACAACCTTAAAAGATTGATATTTTTTAAAATTGCCTGGGAAGGATTGATTTTTTTCCACGAGTATCTTCCTTTTTTACCAAGGTATCCGTACAAACTTTATTTTTTGTTCAAACATATTTACAATGTACTGCAATTCTAACTAAAAGGCGACTGAATCTCATTCTTCTATAAGAGCCCGTGTTAACTTGCCCATTTTCAACATTTTTTCTCTCAAAAATTTTCCTGATAAAAAATCTGAAAAAATTCATACGCACTTCTGATGTGTTGTAGAACAATACATATTTTTTTAAAGAAGATTCTATATTTTTAACTTTTCTCCCAAACCTCCTTAAAAGAAAATGGGTACTCATTTTCACCATGAAAAGGTATACAATTTAAAACTAAAATATTGTTACATTTATCTCGTGTTAAGATTTTACACTTTAATAAATGATTTAAAAAGTTAATAACTTGCAGTCTAATACCGTTGCATACACCTTTATTTATGCTTATATTTCTAATTAACATAATAATGCAATTTTTCCTCGAACGTTATTTATACAGGAGCAGATTAGGTGGATTTAAAATGTTAAGATACTCTGGTAAAATAAGATCAATAAGTTTACTATTATTACAATTGTCTATGCCATCAATTCCAGTGTAGAAATGTTTGGTGGATCGGTCGAATAAATGAGTAACTTGGTCATTAATATTATCAACATCAACAGTCCTAGCTGATAAAATAACACATTTACTCATTTCTCCAAAATTATTTTCTTGAATAAGTTATCTAAAAACTTTTTGAACAATACAACTGTCCATTAGTAGTATACAATGATTAGGAAATAGGATATTATCATTTTGGTCGTTTATAGTCCCATTTCCCACATTTAATAAGAACTAAGCAAATTCGATGTCTTGAGGTAAGACCCGTAAACCAGGTGTTCCAAAAATGTTCCAGGATAACTATACTACGAAATGAAGCTTGTCATGATGAACAAAAAAGCTCTTTATCAAATTTTGATCTGATGCGTAGTTTTTGAGATATTGTGAACTGAAAATCTGTATATTGACTGTGAAAAAAAAACTTGAAATACTTCCCTAGCTTGTTATGTGATGCAGAAATTCCTTAATTTTCAATTGACAATATCTCGAAAACCACGCATCGGATCGAAATTTAGTAGGTAGCTTTTTTGTTTATCTTGACAAGCTTTATCTTGTAGTATAGTTTTCCTGGAATATTTTCAGAACACCCTGTATTTGTTTTTAATTGGAATTTGAAAAAATGTTTACATACTGAACTATATTTAATAGATAAATTTAATGTTTCACTTCGAGTTTCATGATTTTTTATTGGAAGAATTTGTTCACAATCTCTATCTAGAAGTATAATTTTTCCTCCGAAAGGCAAGGTATTTTCCTTCAATTACCGTCTTTGGATTATACTTTTAGACGTGACGAAGAATCATGAAACATAGGAACTCGTAACCTAAAAGTTTTAGGAACGGTTTTACCATGAGGCAGTATAATTGTGGCGATTCCTGTAAATGCCATTAAATATACTTTAATATTTCTGTTTAATAATGTATTGTAAATAGACATATAAAAAAAAGTGTTTCAAGATCCTCCTTCTCCATTCAAATAAAAACGAGTAGGACCGTCATAACTTTTTTCTTGGGAAGCTTTAAGGGAGTTCTATGCCTCGCTATAGTACGTGATGTGCATATGCTGTGCATGCGACTGTTTGATGTGTCGTCTGTCCTTCTCACGCTCACGTGAATACATAACCATTAGTAGTTTTCAGTCAGCTTATAAATTTATTTTTTATTTGGTAAAAAACCTTGCCACGTTTTTAAAATTGATAAATAATCGTTAGAAATGTCTTTATTGTCGATAATTTTTTCGTTTGAATTGCAATGTTAATTAATTCGTTATAAGTAATCTAAGCCAACAAAACTACGATTTCCCATGAGGTTACATGTTAAATTTTGTCAGTACACAAATATTTATTTCTCGCTTCTCAAGCCACCCCTCGTGTCTCAAAAATTGAGCTGGGTCATTTTTAGACTATTTTTTATTCGTACCTAAAATTTTATCTCGATTGCAATGTTAATTCTATTTGGTGTGGAACTCCCTTAAGCCCGATGTAAGTTACTTCTTTTTGTTCGGCATTTATCTGGCTATACTGACTTTTGCTTTCTCCTAATACGTGAACCGGTGATACGTGTCTGTTACGATTTCATGTGTTAGTTACAGTTAGAGACAAAGTCTTTGAGGCATCATCCAAAGCTGTTATTGCTTCTTCCATTGCTTTAATCTATTTTTCATCATCTTCGATAAGTCCAAGTGCCAAGAAAGTTGCTGCAAAATACGGTTGTAGAACAATACTCACTGTTCTTAGTTCAGTATAACATTTAGCACCTTTCACATGTAGTACTATGTAGTACTATGAATCTTGAATGAAATAATTCTGTTTGAGTTGGACACACCGAAAACATGTCTTCCAATACAATTAAAATGTTTTTTTCGTATGATCCACGAAGATGCTGCGGTATTATTGCTTTTTGCTTTATTATGTGTACAATAACTTGAAATTTCTCGGTGAAAATATCACCTTGCTTCTTCACAACTTTCATTCAATTTGAAACAATTAAGTAGTATACATACCAATAACTTGACCAACATATTGAGTTTCAACGAAGTTTCGAATTTCATTATTGTTAATTATGTAGCTTTTATCTGGTTCTCTTATAATAATAGTAGCTGCATCATGACCTTTGTAGATGTACTGGTAGAAATATTTGACTGCTTCAAAGCTAGAAACAACTTCAACATTATTATGATTGCTAAACATTTCTAATAATGTGATGAATCAAGGTACAACGCATTCATTATCTTCTGAATGATTTTCAGGACGTTCATGAGTTATGCCAGTGTTTCTTACACGGTAATGATGATATTCATCCTCATCTAACGTCGTTTCATTTAGAAATGGTTTAGGGAACTTTTTACTATACTTATCACTTACTGTACACCAATCACCGTGTATCATATTTTTTACAACTATTTTATGGATTGAGGAGTAGATACTTGATCAGGAATTTCAGCATATAGAAATTTATCGACTATATCAAAGGTAGTAATTTTGCAAACACCTTCTAGTGTAATTAACTAATTCATATGAGGTAAACCTCTTTTTTAGAATTCAATAACATATGCATAAGCTGCAACTATTCCAAAATAATTTTTTTTTATAACAAAATCAACTAAACAATCTCTTTTTCAATGGAATACTCGTCCAACTATATCTGGTCTATCTGAAGCTTATTGACCTGGTAAGAAAATTTGCTTGATTTCACACTAATTAGGATTAAATGTCCTTGTAAGAAAAGTATTAGGTTTACTTTTATTAACGATTGCCATAGCGTCTTGGTAACATTGTTACATATGATGTGGAGATCCAATAAATGATAAAGGAAGAATCACAGTCTTACCAACATTAGCCGATACATCACAATCAGACATTTTTATATAATCATGTGAACCTGTGTACGTATAAGCTCTTAACTATTTTTGATAATCTTTGCAATATTGAGTTCTAACCCTTCCTAAATTGGCAGAGTGATGTACTAGCCATTATTAATACAATATGAAGGACCGGATGCAATAAGGGGACTAGCACTTTTTTCATCGTTGATTTACTCATAAAAGATTTATTTTGTTAAAGAGTATCTCAGTATTCATAAAAAAACCTCTAAATGGTGATAATTAATGTTGAAAACAGTGCTACTCCCCTTATTGCATCCGGCCCTTCATTATTGACGACCTGTCACAAAAGGATCAAATTTGTTTGATCTTATAACCATTCGGTAACCGATGTAAGCCATTCTAGCTATACGCCATTGATCATCATTATTTCAAACCATATTTATGTGCCATTCTTGTGTACCATATGGATGAAATAAAGGATTTATCCATGATTCTACGTTAGGGTCCAACAAAATAACAGATTCTAATTTTTTAGTACTCTAGGATTCTGGAACCTCTCCATCAGCTGTTAAAGAAAAAATAGCTGCAACTTCATTAACTCTTTGAAAATTGTATCTTCGCATATCTTGACCTCGTTTTTATGAGAACAACAATTTTAATTCATCAGGCTGTCGACTACTGTTATTAAACAAACATTGTGCATCAAATTATTGTTTCATCATTTCATAAGCTTTAGCAAAAATATTATTATTATGAATGGTGGAATCTAACATAGATATAAATTCATAATCTAACACAGCATTGTCGATCATTCGATAACGCAAAGCTTCTTGTTGATCAATAATAAAAAGTTGTCCATGGCTTGAATTATCGATAATAGAAGGATACAATGAAGTATTTATTCGATAATATATTTGAACTTGAATTTCAAAACAGTGTGATCCAGGACGTCCGGATTGAAAATTTTGTTAAGTTAGCATTGCACGAGGTAAACGATAAAGAATTGTTATAATAACGAATACGCTCAAAAAAATAGATGTGACTTTTCATTTTCTTTTTTAAACATTGCTCACAACTTAGAAGAAACATCTGGTAATGGGTTAGATATAACAGCCGTGGCTGTAACAATCGCTAAAAGATAATTTTTTATTTGGTATTTTTTCATCCTGAAAGTGTTTTGCTTCGGAATGCAAACAAAGAATATTCATAAGTCCTGAGTAATCTTCCTTTTCACGATAACTATCAATGATAAGTTGTCGGGCTGTTTGTCTTCATTGACGTTAATTTTGTACACGACGTGTACAGCTGATTCTTGAAATTTCTTCTTGTTGCTCTTGTGTACGATTGGATGGTAAGCGGTCGTGGGGCATACTTACTTCAAATTGTTATCAAAAATTAAAATTAAAATGTACAAAAAAGAATAATCAAAAAGAATAATGATAAATTCAGCAACTCCACCTGTAAAAAGAATAATGTTAAAATATTTGTATTTACATTTTAAATTTGTGATGAAAATCAATTAAAATAAATTGCAAAATAAGGGCACGGACAAAATATGTAGTCAACTTTTAAATTAGGACATTATGTGGTGATCGATTAAAAAAAATTCAAGTTTTCAAATGGATTATTTCTTTATGTGTATTTATAAAAAATAATATAATAAACAACAAATACAATAATTTATTTAATTGGAATAGCGAAATAACCAAAATTATATCATTAAAGATAGTATAATTGGTTAAGGCTGTAAATGTTGTTATGGATTGGAATACAATTTTTAATTTGATAAATGAAAAGTGCCAATTTACATATATAGTTTAGTTTGGATAAGGTTAAAATTTCGGATTTCGAATATAATTTCGGTTGAGGTTATAATTTCGGTCAAGGTGTTAATATTTGTATAAGTTTTATTGGGGTTGTAAAGTATAGTACATTTGTAAGTTTTGTTAAAATTGTAAATTTTGGTACATTGTAAGTTTTGCTACGGTTGTAAGTTTGGTTGGTTGAGTTTATTGATTTTGGTTAAATTTGGTTGGTTAAGCTTGGTCGAGTTTGATTGAGTCTAGTTGGTTGAGCTTGGTTGAGTTTGGTTAAGTTTGGTTGACTATGAGTTTGGTTGAAAATTATTTGAAATTTAGGAAAACATTTAACTAAATTGATGTTCAAAAGTCAACGATTCATTCAAACGAAACCAAATTTTACTTTGCACAAAAAATAAATTTTATCTGAAAAAATACAAAAGATTTACATTTCCACATAAATTTAAGATCATTCAGTAGTAAACACAGTTATACATTGAAGAAAGGCTATCAATTGTTAAAAAACTTTTCATGCAAGTCTCCGAAAATCTGAAAAAAATGAAGAACTTTATCTAAATAAACATAATATGTAAACAAATGTTTACTTTAGAAATATTCACATATATACTCACGAGATGATACATGTGTCCGGACAATTCATTTTTTAAATTTATGATATTTAGATAATTTTCGAATCTCTCCCTCTAAGAGAGGAATTGATAACAAATTTACAATCTGCTGTTTGCATTGAATTTCATTAAAATCATTAGGTGACTCGAGTGCTCTCCATGCAAATATCTATAAAAAATATAGTTATAACAGATAAAAAAACTTCGTTGCTATCTTATTGTGAAGATAGATGAAAAAGTGTATTGTTGTCTTTATGTCAAATAATTTCACCCAGACTGTTATTATAATACTCATGATAACGTTAAAGTTTATTTTATCAACAATTTTACCTGAAGTAACTGTATTTTGAAAGCCCTCCTTTTTCGATAGGGCCCTAATCGCTCGAGCCACCGTGAAAGTTAAATAATTTAAAATAATCTTCTAAAAGATCTTTTGAGAGAACTGATTAGAAGAGTTGATTAAAAGACTATCTGTATACATTTAGTAATTGCGAATTAAACTTTTGCTACAATCAAATTTGTCTACTTGGGTAACAGATGAAAAAAATATACAACTATAAGATGAAACCAAAGGAGACTTGGGCCTAGAAACTATGCTCTATTTATATATAACTCTTGAGTCGATTCAGATCATCTTTTAAAGCTTCTTTCAAAGGATCAGCCTGGAAGAATATTTCCAAGTATAAGCTTTAAGCGTTTCAATAAAATTTTCTTTGAATTGAAAATTTAAAATCGGATTTTGGCTAATCTGTTGAAAGATGTGATCACACTTTATTTAGAACTGTCAAATATAATCAGATCATATTTTAATCACTTTTTTCAACAGATGAGCCGAAATTAAATTTTAAATTTCCAATTGATAGGGAATGCTATTGAAATGCTCAAAGTTTATACTCGAAAATGTTCTTCTGGGCTGATATTTTTAAAGAATTGATAGAAAGATTATCTGAGTGCACTTTATAATTGAAAATAAAGCATACATTCTAGGCCCACGTATCTCTGGATTTCATCCTATTGTTGGATTTTTTCTCACCTGGCACCCAAGCTGATCAAATTAATTGTGTCAAACTGTTCTTCGTCAAGGTATTTCTCAGCTTCTGTAGTCATTGAAGACTTAACATAGCCTTAGTCTTAACTTGTTATTTGAAAGTAAATCATGAAATAAGCTTAGAGATACCTTGGTGAAGAAAAATTCCATTTTATGAAACTTTTCTTCACTAAGGTATCTCTAAGCCTATTTTATGATTTACTTTCAAACAATAAGTTAAGACTAAGGCTATGTTAAGTCTTCAATGACTAATGAAGCTGAGAAATACCTTGACGAAGAACAGTTTGACACAATTAATTTTATCAGCTTGGGTGCCGGGTGAAAAAAAATCCAACATAAGGATGAAATCCAGTGATACGTGGGCCTAGAAAGTATGCTTTATTTCCAATTATAAAGTGCACTCAGATAATCTGTCTATCAATTCTTTAAAAATATCAGCCCAGAAAAATATTTCCGAGTATAAACTTTGAGCACTTCAATGGCATTCCCTATAAATTGGAAATTTAAAATTTGATTTCGGCTCATGTTAAAAAAAGTGATTAAAAAATGATCTGATTATACTTGACAGTTCTAAATAAAGTGTGATCACATCTTTCAACAGATTAGCCCAAACCCGATTTTAAATTTTAAATTCAAAGAAAATTTTTTTGAAACGCTTAAGTTTCATAAAATGGAACTTTTCCGCTTGGGTGCCAGGTAAAAGAACAATATCTTTACACTAAACACTATGTTAATGAACCTGTATAGAATAGTTTAGCACTCATAGCTGTACTCTTCCCCAAAGAAGCGATTTAAACCAATAGGAAAAATTCAATCGACTTTGAGACGGAACCTGTTAACGAATTCTACAATTGAAAGCTATAGAATCACAACAGTTGATTTAGACTGACGATTTAGATAATCTCTTTCATTCAAATCGATTAAAACAATAACTTAAAAAAAAGAAAAAATATAAAAAACTAATATTTTTCTTTGTATGCATAGCTCAATTAGACAATTATATGCCAGAATAAATTATTTAAAAACTGATAGAATTTTTTTGTGAGTATTTATAAATCGTTGAATGACTATAACTTCTGGGATCTTGAACTCGCGTCGCAGGATCCACAGGCTGATACGTTGTCAACTGTAGTGAAACAGATTTTGCAATTGAAACTAATTCAATCATACATAAAGTAATGTGAAATTTCAATCGACTGTAATTGTACTTCTTATAATTTTCTATCAGAACACATTAATCTACTTTAATAGTAGTTTTTATTTGAATGAACCGTAACTCCATAATATTACTTATCTCATATACTTTGATCAAATCGACTCTAACAGCTGTTGTAAAAACTTGGATATGTTTCCTAGAAAAATTCAATTGTTCACTTGTTTTTCGTATTTCTATACATAATTTAATTTTCCGGCATACCTATCCAAGTTTTTGTAATTTTTTCCGGGATGACTCCCAACGGATTTGTTCAAGAAAGAGAATGAGCCCATAAAATTAAAGTTCAGATGTAAATTGAACAAGATTAGGGTAATTTACTAAAAAAAATTTCTAGCTTCGGTATCTGAAAAATTCACCAACAAAATTTTAAAAAAAAAATTGCATAATATTGAGCACTAGCTATATTATTGTCATGGTTAAGTGACACTTTCCATAGATTCTAATAAATATTTATGATAAAATATTCAAAATTTATGCTACATACGGGTGATGAGCCACCTAAAATAAATTTGGTAGCTCCTGGCCTGTATTTATCACTTATTTTATTCATTGATAGATTCTTAGTAACATTTTTATTATTTTCATAACCATTCCTATTCTCTTTTGTTTCACACAGAACATTTAATACATTTAAAATTTTAGAAAAAAAAACGAAGTAAAAAACATTGTACATATAGACCTGCATATAATATAACTCAACATTCGAATTCTATATTTAAGATACATTATAAGGATTAACAATAAGTGTTTTAAAGGTAATCTATGTGGTGTATCCGTCTATGTTCCAAATAAGTCGTGCGGGCCAAACATAAAATCTCAGGGGCTGTGGAGAAGCGACTTCGGCTGCAATGGATCCTTTTTTGAGAATGTTTGATAATATTATTGGGTTACAAGGGTTATTAGGTTATTAAATTTTTTTTTGGTGATCTATGGAAATAAGCAACGGTTGAAGGTTTTGGGCTGCAATTGGTCGTTCTTGGCAGAATCTACAATGTTAGAGGATTGTTAGGGTTATTGGCTTATTTCAGGTGGCTTTGATCACTGGTAAGAAGCAACGGGAGAAGCGGCTTTGGCTGCAATCGGTTGTTCTCGGCAGTGTTTGATAATGTTAGACAGTTGTCGGGATTATTGGGTTATTTATTTCTTTCGTGTGATTTCGGCTATCTTCGGGTGTTGATGCGGGCTGAGGAG
>JAPYYV010017733.1:0-10682 GCA_030522625.1 Copidosoma aretas | reverse complement strand
TACTTTTATTATTGAAAAACAGCCACCACAAGTTATGAAAACGAACACTCGTTTCACTAGCACCGTAAGATTACTCGTGGGCGGCAAGTTAAACGTACACATGACGCCTCCTCAAGTAAAGGTCAGCATTATTAGCGAAGCTCAGGCCAACTCGCTTCTCAAAAGTGATAAAATGGCTAATAAGGGCGAGGCTAGTGGAGAAATTCTAAACAATACTGGTACTATGGAATACCATCAAGCTACTCGTCAACTTTCAGTTAGTTTTCGTAATATGCAGTTAAAAAAGATCAAGCGAGCTGAGAAGAAGGGCACTGAGTCAGTCATGGACGAAAAGTTTTCTCTACTCTTTCAGTCACAATTTAGCGTTGGCGGTGGCGAGCTCGTCTTTCAGGTTCGAAATTTTGGTTAACTGCTTCGCTTTATACATTGGAAAATGTAAATTTTAGACAATACTAATAATAAATCTAATTGTCAGGTATGGACGTTGAGTTTGCCTGTAGTTGTCATAGTGCATGGCAATCAAGAGCCTCACGCATGGGCGACCGTACTTGGGACAATGCTTTTGCGGAACCAGGTCGAGTGCCGTTTGCAGTACCGGAAAAAGTACCATGGCATCAAGTAGCCGAAGCTCTTAACGTCAAGTTTAAAGCCGCTACTAATCGTGCGCTCACCGATGACAATTTACGTTTCCTGGCTGAGAAGGCGTTCCGTAGTAATGGCTCGAATTGTCAGGACTATTCAAATTTATTGTTAAGTTGGGCCCAATTTTGCAAGGAGCCTCTGCCAGAGAGAAATTTCACATTTTGGGAATGGTTCTACTCTGTAATGAAGCTAACACGCGAGCATTTACGCGGACCTTGGAACGATGGGTACATTTTAGGCTTTGTTCGGAAAAAACAAGCTGAGGAGATGCTGTCAAATTGTCCAAACGGCACGTTCCTCATGAGATTTTCTGATTCAGAACTCGGTGGTGTAACAATTGCTTGGGTTGGAGGTAATGTAATGTTTGAATCGTTGCCATAATTAGTTTTCTAGTACAATAATTACTTATCAGCTTCCCTTTGCTTACCTTTTTTGCAGAACAAAGTCCTGAAGTATTTATGCTGCAGCCTTTCACGAGCAAAGATTTTGCGATAAGAAGTTTAGCTGATAGACTTTCGGATTTGCATCATTTGGCGTATCTATATCCAGACTTGCCCAAAGATCAAACATTTTCAAAATATTATACACCGTATACAGGTAAATAATAATTTAATAATTTTGAATATATTTTTTATATTTTTAATACATGTACGGTACATTTGGCAAAGTTTGATGTAGTATGCATAATTGTACATTTTTTAGACTGCTTTGCGCACAATTTACTAAAATTCAGTTATGTGAATCGTCATGATTACGTTTTATTTTTTTACGCACGACTTTTCTCCAATATTTCTCCAATATTTATTTTTGCTAAAACAAAAAGTGTAATCCTCCATAATAAGTACGAATTGTACCAATAACCCAGTAACATCAAATACGTGTTTTATCCGAGTAGTTTACCTTGTATGTGCACATAGAACCAACTTTGTGTGTCAATAATTATCTTTTCCTACTTATAATTTTAATTTTTTGATTAAGCTTAAACGTGGCAGATCACCTTGACTTTATACCAGAACTTCAGAATTAGCTTTCAAAAATATTTTTTCAAAGAAAAAAAAAAACCGCTTTTACTACTGAGATTTAATTACTAAATAGCGTTTCATAAATGTATAATTCTTTTGTAGACAATCATTGTTTGCTAGTAAGAAGTTGTACGTCCGTATACAAGTTTTTAATGTTGAGTAAAAATAATAAGGTAAAAAAAATTTGATATAGTAGTTTGCATTTTGCCAGTTTAACCAGTAGTCTACCTTTGAAGATACGTATCATCTGCTCTGAGTGTTACATCGTGAAAAAGGCAGCGGCCCCATTATTATTATAGGATCCAGCTTTTCGCCAGTAAGATCAGGGCTCTCTTCCGAACCATCTGATTGGCTAATCTTTTTTCAACCGCTCTAACTCCTACTTCTTACCACTCTCATTCCTACCTTTTTTTCTGAAAACGATTTTACCACAGTATCACCTTATCAACCACACAATTTGTCATTTTGCTCAGGCTTGTAGCTGATGGATAAGGGACAGTCTAGTCTTATCACACTGGATGCAAAAACGGAGAAAACAATTTGATATGAAAAAGACATAGTACTTTCCCATTGAAATTTGCTCAGAAATTAATCGGAGTGAATGCACCAGGAATTTAAACATCAAAATTTTACATCCCATAAATAGATTTATTAGTGACATGCTTTTTTACGGATAATTTTAACATTTAGACTCATAGTTTTAAAATGTCCAAGTTTGATTCCTTTTTAATTTGCCATTTTTTTTTTTTTTTTTTTTTTATAAATTTAGCCAATTCTTTTTGTTCATGCAGAAAGCCAGCCTTGTTCAAATGGATATGTGAAACCATTTTTGGTCACACACGTGCCGGGCTGGACCGCACCTGCCATGGGTAGTCAGACTCCATCGCATTCTTCTGTCATTGGAATAGGGAATGGACAGGGTGGTCCTGGGAGCAGCTATCCCTCAACTCCTAACATGTTTCAAGCTCACAGTCCAGATTCGTCAATAACGAGAGACACGCCATCCGTCGCCTCTAGGTCAGTGTCATGGATCTAAAAACTGAAATACTTGGAAAAAAAACAGAAAAAAAAACATAAAAGAGCCCCTACATATGTATAACTAAATGTCTGCTTATCATGGTACACATGAAGATGCGCTAAAGTTCGTTTCGAGTAACATTTTTATTTAAATGTTGACGGAAGAGATGTAGAAAATAGAACATTTACTGCAATATCAGGTGCTAATTTTTCTGAATTGGCCTAATCAGCTAGATAAAAATATGTCTGATCAATGATCAAGCGAAATTTTATTATGTTACTCTTGATAGTAACATGTGAATCTGTTGGTTAGATTTTTTTTTGTGTGAAAGTATTTTTAATTTAAGTTTCTGAGACCCTTATTGCGTGATTGTATTTTCCATTTGTTATAGAAGCAATGATTGACTAGAAAAGTCATGTGTATACTTTAATATGTTTTTAAGTTTTATCTGCCTGAATGAAATTTTTTTTTTTTTTTAACGTCCGTTGAATACGGAAAGTTTTTAGAATGAGGTTGAAACGAAATGGTATAATGACCAAATGATTTCAAAATTTATTAGTTTTTATAGTGATAAAAACTTTGCGCAGCTTCATAACTATACAAATATATCCAAATACTGTATCAGTATTCTCACTTTTGATTTTTTTTCTTAATGTAAGTACTCATACGTGTTTTTATAGTGATTTTTTTTCTTAATATAAGAACTCATACGTGTTTTTTACAGTGATGAACTGTGAAATCATTAATTTTGTATCACTTTTCATGAAATATTCAAAACTTTTTCTAAGATTATACATTGTTTGATAAAGTTTTAGGCTAATACCTGATTGACGAAATTTCGATAAAAATTGTGTTGGATAAAAAATTTATGAATATACGTTAATAATAGTTATTGTTTTTTATAGACTTGTATTTTCCATTCATCTGATGAAAAAATTATATGGAAAATAAGGAACTTTGAACTGTGATTAAAAAAATATTAAAAATTACCGGTCGATTGCTATTTTCAAAGTAAATACAAATTTTACCTAAATTTATTCTAACAATTAATAAACTGAATATATCTTATTATCAACGTTAAATAAATTTTTATTATGAGACCAAAAATATCAACGTCAAATTAATGATGTATGCTTAAAAGCCCTATAATTTACATTAGTATAATTCATCATTTTATTGATTCCTCTGATCAAATTACTAACTCACTGCAATCTTAACATAATTTACCCGATAATCCAAACGTCTATTTTTATAACTAATTTACGAAGAGATTTTTCATTTCCATTTATTATTGTTTTATTTTCTGTTCATACTAAATTCATGTGTCATGCAAATAGAAAACAATAGTATATCGAACTTCAAAAGTTTGTTTTACGACGTACATTAAAATGGTAAACAAGGCGAAGGTCTGGAGCAAGCCGGTACAACCACACTTTTTTAACCAATGGATATTCGATATGTATATCAATAATAGTGCAAAAAAATTAAAAATACAAACATTGCAAATAAAAATAAAATGCAACTCCAATCACTACTCGTTACTCAAATCTTGACTGGCAATCGAGTAGAGATATACGTTTAATAATTTAGATACAAAGCTCATTACTTTACACCTGTTCAGACACAACGAGCTATTTTCACTTATTTCGTACTTGATGTTGCTATCTTGTTAATTAATCTTGATAAAAAGTATCTTTACTTACAGAATTTGTGTTTATAGTCGGAATTTTAATTTAATTATACGTGAAATGTTTTGCTTGACTTTTTTTAATTACGTAAAGTACAGTTAAAAGTTTGTCATTCGTAACATTATTGGCAGTAAGTGACCGATTCGACTTAGCTGGCGGAATACTGTGCTTAAACTTGTGGTTGCTTGCACACCTTGAATCGTGTTGTACCGGCTACCCGGCTAAATATATCGGTCACGGGAATCGTGGAACCCACGCAAATAGTTGACCACTCACTTTTTTATTTTATTTTTTCATTTTTACTTACGCTCTGCTTGAATAAAATTGTATTCGAAAGTAAAAAAATCCCTAACAATCGAGAATTGCCAGTGATTGGGGTTGTGTGTTTTATTTTTGTTGCAATAGCTACGCTCCGGGCCTCAGCCAGTCGGTAAGGACGAACGCGGACATGGACTACGTCGAGCTCATGGGTCACAATGATTTGTCGTCGATCGATGAAAACCTCAACTTGGATCAACTTCACAACTTCAGTAATTTTTCTGAATTCATGCCGACATATAATGCCAAGCCTCAATAGATGAACTCGAAGAAGAGAACAAGGTAGGAAAGCTCACGACCGAATAGCTAAGCTAGCCGGCAGGGTATCATACGTGAGATTTAAGGGAATTCATTTTGTGACCATTATTCGTCCTATTGTTTTTTTATTAAGAAGCATTTTTTCGTAGTTTGTACATGTCTATTATTGTTGGAGCTATTGTGTTCGTCCTTGTCTATAGTTAAACGAAACAACATTTTTAAAGATACGCTGCTCTTGTCTTTATCTGCATCATACACAAGTAAATTTCTTACAATTCGTATCTTCAAGATGAATAACGTATGTACAATCACTTTCAAATTTTATTTTTCATGGTAATCTACTGCTCCAAGAACTTGACTAAATAATATGACCTTCAAAGATTTATTTTTCGTACAATTCGTATTTTTATACTTATGCTTGAAAGAAAAGAGCATTGTGTCCCATAAGTGTGCTTTATCTGTAACTTTTTTTCAGAGGTTCTCAATAGAGTTTTCCATCTTTTTTAGTTAAACTTCAAGCGCAAGTTTATTACCTGAGAAATGTGCAATATTTTCTAAGGTTTACTCATGGAAATAGCTCATCATCAAATTTATGCTTAAACAACAAACCAACAATATAAGCGTTTGTTCTGAGTTTTTCAGTAATGAAAATTTTTCTTTCGCGATTGCCCATGTGATTTAATTTTAGCGAATTGACGTTGATCTAATGAGTTATATTTTATTTGTTTCGCGTCGACTCGTGAAGTTATATATTTATTACGCGCAGATTTAGTATAGAAAACTTATTAATAAACATGCATGTGTCACATTTAATATTATGAAGAAATAACCACATACAAAGATATTGGTGTATGTATTTATATAATACATATGATGAATAGTTTGACATTACTTGAAATTAATATTTAACAGAAAATGGCTGTATTTTTACACGTAGTCAATTGGACATTAATATGTGAGTATATGTACACCCGAGACGAGTTTCTTCTTCCCAAACGTGTCTCCTTGAACACCGTTAAGGTGATATAGTATAATAGAATCAACCAATGAAATTCAAATAATAATAGATATTTGGCAATAATCATCTCGTCTTAGGTGTACATGGATAAATATACGTAGTATGTGTTTACATATTAACTTCCATAAGTTTGAATATAAATTTTTAATAGACTTGTTCGATTGTGAGCCTTGAAGCGATCCCATTCATCCGATCGTTCCTAAAGCCATATATATATATAGGCATATAAGTCAATGGATATGTATACCTATATATATATATATATATTTATATATATATAAGAACTCTGGGAGCGCTTGGATCGCTCCGAGCCTTATAATCGAAGAAATCTAATAAGTACATTCGGAAAAAGTTTTAGAACAGTTTTCATTTCATAGTTTACCAGTTTAGCTGCAGAACATAATTTTTTAGGGAGTTAAAGAGAAGTTGGAATAGTTCTATTACCACAGAAGAAAATGTTCTAATCAAATAGAAATATGAGTTAAAAAAATCACAAGGAAAAATTATTTTTTGATCTATCGTGCAATTATATTGAGAGGACTCTGATGTGCCTTCGGAATGGCAGTGAGATTTTTATCTCGTGTAATTGTGAAAAAAGTAACGAACAAACACAACTTTTCCGCGTTTAATTTGTTACATAACTTTTAGAAATTGTTGGTTGTGCATTTAAATGAACAAAAATAAACAAACGTAACGACGGCAAAAAAGAGATTTTAGGTATTTGATTTGTATGTACAGTACAAGAAAACTTGTACTGTTGATTTTACATGTAACTCAAGGCCAAGAGGCTCTGAACCGACAAATTTAGGAAGTAAATAAAGTAAGGAGGAAGTGGCCTGCAAACTGTCAAGGAAAACGTGATTGTGTTTTATTACACATAATTATCGAGAGCTATTTGTTTTAGTTTTTAAGCCTAATTTTACTATTTATAGTTATTATCATCATGTCAGAAAGTGATTATATGTGGGGGTAGTAAAGGTAAGTGACGGTTTGTCTAATGTTTCTTTACTCTCGTAATGGTAGAGAGCTCTCTTTCAATTAAAAAAATTAAAATAAAGTTTTGAATGTAATTCACGGCGGTAAATGCAAAGCTTTGTTATATATTTCGAGTATATATCCTACTAGAGGTAGTATCGAGCTCGAAATCTATATAGCATACACATAAGTGATTAAATAAATTTATGTGTACATTAACATTTTTATTGCACAAGATACATACAACGGCAGAGTGTGTAGCTATTCTATGTAAAGGCGCGCGCAAAAAATAAATAAAACTGCGATAGAGATTATAAAAGTCGCCATTTTCTTTTCATCAACCAAAACAAGTCGTACTTACCCAAATACACATAACAGGTACATTACATTACATGAATATTACCTTTTCATTAAAGATTGAAGTTTATTTTATTATGACGAAAAAATGTATCGTTCGTATTATTCTTAAAGTACATAACGAATCCTATGAAGATATATATTTATTTACATAGATGTATATTCACACAGATAAAGTGTCTGAATTAAAATATGATCTATGCGTAAATGAAGATGTACTGTACGTTTAGTACACATTACGTTTTAATAAAAAAAAATTTAAGACAGGAAATAAAGTAAATCGTTGTTACTTTTTTATCATCAAGACATCCATTCTATCCATTCCAAAATGGCAAAACCGTTTATTGAGAAAATTTTCATTAAAAAATCAGAGGGTACAGTTTTAAATGTATTTCCTATTCAGCTGAAAATTTGTAAGTATGGTAATTGGTAGGTTGGATACGTTTGCAATCGTAAAAATTAACATTTGTGCAATAACGTTAAACAAATTAATGTCTCAGTTTAAATACATAAGGCGCGACAAAAATTCACAAAAAGTTGGCTAAATTATATCCTCTAACTCGATGTAAGTATAGGAATCCACGCACACACATACCCTGTAAGTATAGGAGAGGGGGGGGGGGGCGTATGAATTCAACTCAAAAGCATGAATCTACAAGTGTATAATTATACCAATAAATTTTTTTTTTTTTTTTATATACATATATTATCCTGCTATACGTTCGGCTCCTATGTAAGGGCACTGAGCAGTTGGGAAAGGGAAGGGATGAGGGATGGGAGGACTCTCCCGCCTCCCCATGACAGGGAGGGGGGTAGAGGGTAAATAGGCAATTTTGCTACGCGAAGGTCGCCCACCCCTTCACAAGGAGCATTGCGAGGAATATAAGCACATGTGAAAAATCACAGAGGTGCTTGCTCGTGACGTCGCACAGGCCGGGCCGACCTACAGCCTAGCCGACTGAGCCATCGCGCGCTTTATACTTATAAATGATACGATACTTTTGTCTGACTGAAATCAACCGTAAAGCGTATTCAGTCTTAGAAAATTTCAATGTTTTAACGAGATTGTTGCAGAGGTAGAAATAATGAACGGTGAGTTATCTTAATTGTTTTTCAGCTATATACTGTTTGAAGGTAAACTTAGCAAAACTTTTTTTTAGACCTGAACAAATCACACTACAAAGAATGTTAACACCAGTTTTTACTAATTACTCCAGTTTCATTTACCATGAAAAGCTAACGTTCTGATATTATTTGAAGTCCTGAACATGTGGACACTTTCACTCACACAAATATAGTTTATTTGGCAAACCTTTCACGTTCGTGGAAAAACGGCACTTTTCTCTTGCGGGTCTCACAAAATTGGGGGGTCAGCACTACGACATTTAACAAATGGATAACGATTTTTAAGTACTTGGACTTCAACTTGCCTCGATTTGAAGCATCTTGCTTCGTTTGGTAGGAGTCGTTGAAACATTAGTGGAAAAAAAAAAAGTACGTTCATCCGTGCTCGGCCCGGCAGCAAGCGTGAGCCGTGGTGGGGCGAGCTAATGTGACTAATTTGACTATTTCCTATACATATCACGCGTGCGCCTTTCAGCTCGGCGCGGAACAATCGTCATATTAGTCACATATCACAAGTTGGATACTGCAGTGTGCAGCGTGGCTTGTTCCCGCTATCTGGCGCGTAAGTAAAAAGACGACGTTCGGAGTCGTCGGACGGTGATCAATAACGATTTTGTTCATTTTAATTTTGTCCAATGGTATATGCCTGTATAATAGTGACAGATTGGAAGTTCAAAGCACCAGGAGGAGAAGTGCTGTGACACGTGGAGTGTGGTGCAAAAGGGCGCACTGCGCGCCCTGAACGCGGGAACGACGGATTTTCTCTTCCTGAAGTTATCGTCAGCCAAGAAGTGAGTTGTCGCTCGTCTGCTTGCATTCTAAAGATAACTAAACCAACTCATTAAAAGCTCATTTTCCGAATTAGCCAGAACCGTTTCCCGACAAATCTTTATTGCCTCGAAATAATAATAAAAAGAAAAAAAATAGTAGATCTCCTACCATGGGCACAAAGTAAAAAAATCACGCCCTTTGTGCCCAAGGTAGGAACGACGTTTTTCTTACCCAGGGCACAAAATTGCACTTTGTGCCCAAAGTGCGGCCTGAGGGCGAAAAGGCTCTGCTGCACTTTGGGCCCATGGTAAGAAAAATCTTTAGAATAGCATAAAACTTTAAGAAATTGTTTGAGTTGGAAATATCGATGGAACGGTCGAAAACTGCCTTTTTCACGTCTATGGGCGAAAACTATGTCTTTTAGACGGTCCGGACGAAGACTGTTCCTTTTACTTTGGTTCCGAACGAAAACTATGCCTTTTTTACACAAATAAACTGTACATCATGAACATTGTACACAAATATTGTAACAATGATGTGATATTTTCTATTTGTGATTAAAGTAATACAAATTACTTCAGGTTTTATGATTGAAAAAAATGAATGATTTTAATTATAATTCTTAATCTAAAAAATCAATTTATATTATTAGTCCATACATTATGTTTGCAGATTGTAAAACAAAGTTTCAAGAATCACAATAAGTTATTAAATAAAAGTACAATTTATTATAATTTATTATTATAATATCTCTATTAAAATAATAACCACTATAACCTTGATGTAATATGATTACATACGTAATGCAAGGTAGGACAGCTATATTTCACTAATTTAATCAATCACGAATCATGCTAGTACTTATTTTCTCGAGCTCAGGAAAAATATTATTTTCGTCCCGATTAAAAAAAAAAGAGGCAAATTTCTAGTTCGGATCCCGAAAAAAGGCGTAATTTTCGTCCGGACTCTTGAAAAAGGCATAGTTTTCGTCCAGGTTCTGGAAAAAGGCATGATTTTCCTGTAGATCGTCGATATACTTATTCATAATATTTATTACTGTGACGTAATAAAGTAACACAGTATATGGGCCATTTCACAAAAAGTGGGATATTTCATGAAGACTATTTTTATAAACAATTCATTTTATTATTTAGAGCCAAAACTTTTTTTAAGCAGTGTAAACTAATTGTCTCTAGATAGCCCTTTTGAAATCAAATCGAAAGAATATTTGCAGTGGCCGTATAGGATGGAAAAAACGGACCAAAATGTCATTACTGTGATGCGAAGCATTTCAAAATTTAATTTTAAGCGGCTTATAATGCCTATGTTTTAAATTTTTAATTTTGCATGATGTACTTTACAACAATCTGAACTGTCTAGCACCCTTTCTTGTAGTTTTGGACGATAAAAAAAATTTTTGAAAGTGTACAATCGTTCCAATCGTGAAGCTTAGTTTTAACACTTTTGAATTGCTCGAGACAAATGATTTA
>JAPYYV010017731.1:0-17282 GCA_030522625.1 Copidosoma aretas | reverse complement strand
AGTAGTAGTATTAGTAGTAGTAGTAGTAGTAGTAGTAGTAGTAGTAGTAGTAGTAGTAGTAGTAGTAGTAGTAGTAGTAGTAGTAGTAGTAGTAGTAGTTGTGCTCGCAATGGTCGGACGGTTACTGTTATTATGATGATCACAGGCCCGCTGCTGGAGCTGCTGCAGACTGCTGCTCGCGGTGGTGGTGGCCATTGCCTGTATCGTACAAGCCGCCTTTCATTTAAACTTCGCAGTCTCTGAACAGTCCGAGCCCGAAGCTACTGAAGCAGCACCACCAAAACCACTCGCGCGACTCGTCGTGCGTGCAGCCGTCGTCCTCGTCGTCGTCGTCGTCGTGCAGGTACACTTGGTTCTTAACACGCTCGTAGCAGCCGAGGAAGCAGCTTCGCTATCTATTAGCACCATAGTTATTAACACCGCAGCTGGAGAGGAGTAGGAAACGCCGACTCGACTTGAATATATTATGAGATAAAGTAAAAATAAAATAAAGAAAAAAAAAAAAAAAAAAAAAAAAAAAAAAAAAAAAAAATTACTGCACAGCTACAGGAGGTGTGCTGTAGCAGCAGCAGCAGCAGACGAGGAAGCGGTTGTGTAACGCGATAAATATACTTGTGTATACTCTCTATAAGCTGATGACAGCACTGCCGCGAGGGTCCCCCTGATGATCATTGACCCAATGTAAAAATATTGACAGCCTTGTATACATGTATTTTGTGTGTGTACAAAAGAGGAGAGAAGAAGAGCGTGTGACACAGCGATATAGGTTAGGTCATGATAGAGACACAAAAGAGAGGTTGCAGATTATTATTATTATATATGCACGTCCCTTCCCCGGAGGAGAGGACGAGGAGAACTACTGCAGTCTGCACTCAGCTCGGCGAGCCCTGCCAAGCTGCCCTCCTCCCTTTTCCCTCCCAATATATATTGTATATATATTTTATCCCTTCCCCCGCCTGTCCTCTCTCACACTCTATATATACACTCGCTGCCCAGGTAAAAGTGTTTTTCCCTGATGATAATTTTATTATCGCCGCGAGAATCCTGGACTTAAAAGTACTTTTATATATACATGCACCGCTGAATAAAGAAAACCGGGATCCGGAGCACGTATACTTTTGCAAATATATTAGCGACTGGCGATATACTCGGACCGCGATTATTATACAGTTTCGAACGTTAACGAGGCGGCCGCGAAAAAAAAAAACATCCGCGAGAGAGAGAGCGAAAATCGAGCCGCGCGGGCGCCGCCGCGGTCCTCTCTCTCTTATCGTTTTCTGCTCCTCCCCCCCGCGCGCGCGAGCAAACTCAAAAAGAGGGGAGGGCATTGCAATCTCTCTCCCTCTTCTGCAATTTATACATCATGTATATAATGTAACATATTTAATAAAAAGAGAGAGAGAAAGGAGTTGTTACACACCGTGCATATATGCACAGCTGCGGAGCAGGGAGGTGAGATTTTTAATTATTTCATGGATATATACTTATAAATGTGTGTGTTTTATACACACGCTTTTCTCTTATTCGCTCCAAAAGCCCTCCCCTCCTCCCTGTATACATGCATGCATGCAGTCTCTGTGATAACAGAGAACATATATTTACTGTAGAGTCGGACTGGATGATAGTATATGTATACTTGTTATACAACAGCGCTGATTTTCACTTTGTTTAGTAATAAATATATTTTGACAATTATACGTATTATATGTACACACTGCGCGCACATCTTAAGTACCTATTTATATACCAACGATTATTTTTAGATGCAAGAGTTGTTATGGATCAGGAACCGAAAATCGTAAGCATCACGATCGCCGGACCGGCAGTGCTGATGGCAGACTACATCCGTGAGTTCATTTCTTTTTACATTTTTGCAGTTGTCGTAACAATTGAGAAATACTTGATTAAATGTTCCACAGTTTTCGCAACGAATCAGATTCTGTACATCAACGGGGTGGATCGGTTGAGCGATTTTAAAAGGAGCGACTTTTACGGCCTGAAACCATTGATACTGAAGAACAAGTACGACGCGGATTACTTCGACCGCCAGCGCAACGAGCTGAAGAAATTTCTGATCGAGAAGGTCGTGGAAAAAGTCACGGTTATTATTTTGGATCAGGAAACGCGGAGGATTCACGAGGAGTGGCACTTTGAGATTGATTACGACAAGACCGAGAGGGTCAACGAAGTTGGCAGTATATTTGCGGACGCGGAGGATGAGAGGATTGTTCAGCGGAAGATCCTATCGCTCTTTCGACAGATTATAGGTGAATTTTTGAGTTTTTTTTTTTTTTTGTTTCATATGCTACATGCGTGTTTGATGCATGTGCGAGGAAAAAGGGGATAGCTCGGCTAATATTTATTTTACACGTGAGTCGTCCCGTTTTATTCTCCAAAGAATCAGATCGTTTTATTATATTCTATACGAAAGCAGATTTACTTAATAATTGATTAATTCGTTGTCCATAGAATCTGTGAATGTCCTGCCAAGGTTGGATTGTGATAACTGTGCTTTTGACATCGAGGCTAAGATCAAAGTGAAATTTTCGTTGGATACGTGCAAACAGTGGACACTGCTGAGGACTCTGAAATTATTGTAAATACACAAGAATCTCTTTGGTTGATTCAATCTGAACTCACGCGCGTAATGGACTATGCTGATAATCAGTGAACATGCTGTGAAATTTTACAAAGTGAAAATACTGTTTTAATTACTCAATTTACAATTTTTTTAAAAAGCAATAAATCAATTTATAACGCTTTGTAGACAATCGTGTGATTTTTTTTAAAGTAAATAGGTTTTAAATGATTTTAAGACTCTCTATTTAATTAAAAGATAAGTGTAAAAATGTACACATTTTGAAAAACAATTACAAACTGCTCAACGTATTTTGTACGATGAGATGCAATGTAAATACGACAAATAAATATTCTTGAAGATACAATTTTCGTCTTTATAACTCCCGGTTCATTATATGTTATATATAGAAGTTTGTAAACACAGTAGACTGTATGGAGCTATGAACTCGATAGCAATGTATTCAATATTGAATTAAATATCGAGCCGTTAGCGCGTAAACACAAATGCCCTTGACCATTCAGAAATTCGCATGATAAGGCCCCAAAGTGTGCGCTATGAAATCAGTTAGATCGGTGCTCTGTTAAGTTACTTTATCGTTGTATAAGTTTGGTATAACGTTATGGTGATACTTGATACATCATTTAAAGTTATACAGAGCCATTCGTCTTCAAACAAATCTTTAGAATATTAGTATCTGTAATAATTTAGTGAGTAGCATGTATTTTAAAACATGTCTTTTGAACAGCTACAAGAGACTAAACCCATAACACTCTCAGGGTCGTCAGCTATGGTGAAGGAATATCTTTGTAAGTTTTTTTTTCATGCCGTTGACCTTATCGAACAATATTTTTTTTATCCGTTGGTTTTATTATTCATTTATTTAATTTTTTAATTAATGTAAAGGGTACGGCATCAACAGTATTTTGCATCAAAGGGGCGTCTTACCATCCAAATGTTTCAAAATGTCTAATTATTCTGAACTTGATGTATACACATGTAAAAGGACCGGTAAAATTTTTCTAGTAGAAATGATTAAGGGAGCTCTCGAAGATATAGAAAAAGGTCTTCGAGCCAAAACAGTACGTTCAGTTTCATTATCAATATTTGATATGAAAACTAAAGAAACTGTAGAAAAGTGGAAGTTTGAAATACTGTATACAACAGTTAGTGGTGCTGTTGAAGCTGGAACTAAAGATACAAAGAAAGTAAAAGAAGGAATTTGTGCTATCCTGCGTCAAATATTAGGTAAGCAATCAAATAATGAATTACATTGTAAGTGCTCATTCCACATAATCATTAAGACTAATTTTATGCAGGAGCTTCAGAAGTATTGCCTACATTAGGAAATAATTTGAATTTTAAAGTATTGGCAGGATTCAAAGGCACCCCAGCTGATGGATGGTTTATACATGACGAAAAGTCTGAAATAGATCATCAACACCAATTAGACATTGGGTCGTTTTCCACATCAATTCACAAGCTCAATACAACAGTTTTTTACAAATAAAGTGTGATTGTGAGTGTTTGTAGTTGAGATGTGAATTATGTCTGAGATAGATAGATTCTTACTTTCGTACCTGTCCATGCTCAAAGTACCTATTGAAAATTAATATTCTCGAAAAATATATTAATTATTTATTTAAATATAGGCTGTCATCAAATTTAAATGAATGAAAAATTAGCATGCGTACTTATGTAAGTACTTAGAGCAATTATTTTTTCTGTAATAAAATTATGAGCAATCGATCAGAACAGGTAGTTGTTAAACTGTTAGTACAAACCTAAAAATGTTCTGTATTATCTCAATCTTGTCTTATTAACCAAACAATTAATATTATGCAGTTCTCGCATATTTCAAATGTTAGAAAAAAAAAAAAAAAAAAGGAATAGTTGATTGGTATATTTACAGTTGAGGGTTAAATTGTGTTGTATTTTCATAGTTTCGATACCTTCCACGTGCTCCATGAGATATGTATATAAATTATGAAATTGAAAAATTATTTTTCTGATTTTTGTAGTTATATTTTTAATATTAAAAAAATTGTTTATCACTCAATTATTTTTTTTAGTATTCACAAAAATTTTAATTACAAATTACAAGACTAGATTACAACGTAGATTAACGATAAATAAATAAATTGTTTTGAATTACAAACTACATGAATAATACAATAAAATTTACTGTCATAAGTAACAAAATAAGAATACCTGATCGAAACATATAAGCACGGTAGGGGGCCGTGGGCTTGAAACTTTTTCGTTGACTAATGAGTAAGTAGCACAATTAAAAAGCAATTTAACACGAATTAGTAGAAAGAATGATTCTTGCTACTTAAAAACTTTTCCGTTATCCTCCCACACTATTCCAGAGTAAACGGTCCATGCTTTTGTTTACGTTTAGGTATAGGTTATGGGTTGTCTTGTGTCTCTTTATCACGCGTGCGAACACTGCGAACAGATACTTAATCGCAGTAAAGTGAATCCTCACTTTCTCAGTCAGTCTCTGACCATGCCTGTAGGAACGCGTAAGTATACGTAAATACCCGACATCGAAGTCCCATTGTCCAGAGACTGGAAACTAATTCGTTTTAAATTCGTTTCAAGTAAATAAGTATAATTAGAACACTAGAAAGTTTTTAAGTAAGCAGCTTTCGAAACATGTCTTCCTTGATGTCTTCTAATAAATCAGTGCTGCAAGAGAGCAAACCCATAACACTCTCAGGATCAGCAACCTTGGTAAAGGAATACCTCTGTAAGTTTCATTGTTTTTTTTTCTTTCTCAATGCCGATAATTATTTATTTATTTCATTTTTTTGCACCTGTCAGGGTATGGTTTAAACAGTATTTTGCACCAACGGGGCGTCTTGCCGTCTAAAGCCTTTGAAAAGTCCAAGTATTACGAATTAGATCTGTATACTTGTAAAAGTTCCAAAATTCAATATTTGAAAAAAACTCTTGATAAGATAGAAAAATATCTTCTGGAAAAGACGGTAGAAGTAATAACACTGGCATTGTTTGATCTGAAAACGCTCGAAGTCATCGAGGAATGGAAGTTCAAGGTAGAATATCAAACAACGGTCAGCGGTGTTGTTGATGTTGGAACCAAAGATACCAAGATAATCGAAAAAGAGATTTGCGCTGTTTTGCGCCAAATTTTAGGTGAGTGATTAAAGTAGTAAATTACACTTTTAGTAGTTGATCCTTATTTTATTTGAGACTGGCTTTTAACAGGAGCTTCAGCAATACTGCCTATGTTAGGGGACAACTTAGGTTTTAAGATACGTGCAAGAGCAAGATTTGGATGCATACTGCATGGGTGGAATGACTCTGGAAACAAAATCAAGAAGAAAAGGCTTCAAAAGACTAATCAACGGTTAAATCTTAGAAATTTGTCCACGTCCATTCACAGCATTGATACAACAGTTTTTTACACAGACAATGAGGGATCTAACTAAAATGTGATTGTACAAAATTAACCATACAAGTAAGTATGTTTGTCATCGATATTTTTTTCACCAGGTGTAAAATAGTTTCTTTTGTACTTTTGTTTTTGGGAGTACCAAAGTAATAATGTGTCCATGAACAAAAGCTTTCTTTTTGATTATTTATTTAATTAATTTAATGAAACCATCAAATTTTTTAAAAAATTTTCCGTTGCTAGTACTTTTTGGACAATAAGATTTTTTCAAATAAAATAAGTATTTTTGTTGTAAAATAACTCAATTCAAAAAAGTAGTGTACATACATCTTCAGTACTAATGTATATCTGGCGAAATGCGTTTCGAATAGATGAATTGCCGTTCTTTAATACATAATTTACACGTTATATGTCACAAGTTGTCACAACTATGAAACGTATGCATGCAAACTTATCGATTGTAAGGTGTTAATCAAAATTATACATATACACCAAATGTGGAAACCAGATTATTAAATCTTGTTCTTTGAGTGTTCATGAGTTCCAGTGTTTATAGGTATTATAAGTATGCTCGAGGTTAGCAAGTAGAATCGAAAGATATATAAAAAAAGCCTGAAGGATGAAAACGGAAGAGCGTAGCATATTAGAGTTCTTGGAGTAGTTTTAAAACAAATGCACATAAGGATTCTTGTTAAAGAGCTGAAACCGCTCTGCCATGACACGAGCTAGTTGGGAATGAGCATGATCTTCTAAAATATTTGTATGTTTGTGTATTACTGCTTACATATAGTTGTATTGGTTACTATCAAGGTTTTTTGGATGTGATTTTCTTACAATTTTTAATCAAAGCACATTTTTTTGTTGATAAGTTGCCACGTTAAATTGAAAAAATTTCTTGATTGTATGTTAAATTTAACTAGTTTAAAGAAAAACTGTTTTGTTATTCATAGTTATAGTGTACTAGAATAAGTTACAGTTTAAGCGTAATAAAAGGCGTTTGATAGAAATTATTATTGTATTGCTAAATCATTCCAATTTTTAAGCACACTAGAACAATAAAAGGTAAAAAATGAATTATATATAGAAGACGAAATTTTATTGATAAATCTAACGATTTATGACTTTTTTTTACATCAGCTCCTGATAGCATTTGCTTTATTCGCTAGTCAATTTCATTCTTTGCAGAAGCAAAACTAGTTTTCATAAGCTGCCGTGAAAATACTTACAGATGATTCATTTTGATGATTGTCATTATGAATAATATCAAATACTATTATGAGACGAAAAAAGTTAAGAAAAACTTACAATGCTAACAATTACAACATTACGTGTATCCTAAATATGTATATGAGAAAAAAAAGTTTTGTCAAATGCAACAGTGATCCTTAACATGAATTATCAGTCATTTAATTAATGAAGTCGAGTAGGAACTAGACTTATAAATGGTGTAAGTATGTACACTAGATTTTTGATGGTTCTTTAGCAGTCATCGATTTGAAAATGTAAATGCTTTTGAGCTTATGTATATCTTCTATGAAGGCGACAAAACTTTTTTTTCTTCATTCGAGTTTCGATAAAACCTCAATTTTATATCTACGAGAAAAAATCAAGTGAAAAACAAACAATGCACGCGCATTTACAGAAATTCATACGTAAACATACATATTTACATAAATTTTACGAGTCAAAATAGTGTTTCTGAGTCTTACGTTGACAAACTCGCATGAAAAAAAAGTACATTGAATTTAAAAATAAATCTACAATACCATGGTTTTGCATACACAGTAAGTGGTCATAAAATCAAAATAGCTGCATAATAAACCAGATCATCTCGATCAGCTGCACTTTTTAAGATTAAACGCTATCCTGTTATGCAATACGCCTACATACTCCCACACATATCACAGAAAGTTTAGTTTTTATTTATCATAAACTTTTTATTCATTGCGCAGCACAAAAATATATCATGTACGAGTTTGGAAAGGCTTAGATTTGCGGACCGAGAGGTTTGCGGCCCGAGCCGAAGGCGAGGGACGTAACGAGGTCCGTAAAAAAGCCTTTACGAACCAGTTGCGGAATCTATTTTTCCACCTTAGAGCCAAAATCAAGCGGCGAAGGTGCTATTTTGAGGTTAGAAGGTGGAAAAAGCTTTATTAACTATACGCCCATTTTGTTCCGAATTGATTTACACACTTTGCTTTACAGAAAATAATGTATTTCTATGTACACAGATGCACCTTTACGTTTTTATTTACATAGTTACTTTTTTTGTTTATCGAACAACTGACAAAAAATATTAGCGTCAGTCGAGTACCGAACGATTTTGGTATTTTGTTTAATCGTGAATTCCTAGCTTGGAAATAAATTGTCTTAAAGCAGTCGTTTCTCTTACATTTTAGTCAAAGACTAGAATTATCTTATGACAGTGGTTCTAGCTCTTTTTATTTACTTTGTTATAATATAACATAATATATTATCATGTGTGATACAGTGTATATAATTACGCTATTGTCTGTAAAATCAATTTTTTTTTTGTTATTGTTTTTGCTCTTTACCTGTCCATCCATCATAGATAAAGGTTGTATATTTGTGCACTACACACAGTATTGTACCAAAATACAAACATTGTGAACCGCGAATTTGTGGCATTTTAAGAGGAAAAGTTCCTGCAAACCAAAACTTAAAACAATCTACACTTTAAGTAGTTCATTATAGCTGCCTGAGCACGAGAAATACCTTTCAACAAATCTGAGATTTGCAAACTCGCAACAACCAACTAAAAATAAACTTACCTCTAAACTGTTTAACAAAGACGTATACATGTACATAAAGTGGCCTAACGCCGTTCGCTCGTTCGTTCGTTGTGATCACACATAACCCCAAAATCCTACCATAGTCCAAATTCATTTCTTCGCCCCAGAGCTCGCAATCGTTTGCGACTTTTTTCTCGTCAAGGTATCCGATCCCGCACTGGTCACCTTCTCGGACTGCTCGAACTTCTGCTGCAACGATGCAACGTTCGACTTGCCGGCCGGCAATTTTGGCGCACCGATGGCCGGCTTCCCCTCCCTCGTTGCCGTTGTCGTCGTCGGTTTGCTCGTAGTTTTCGCCACGTCAACCCTCTTCTCGGCGAAACTAGCCGCCTTGGTGAGCAGATTCAACGGTTTCGGTGGCATGATGACGTTCTTCTGGCGCGGCAAAGCCGTCGTGCGTGGCTTACTGCTCAACACATCTGGCGTTTTCTGGGCCGTCTGGTTGCAGCTCGACACCACATCGGGACTGTTGCTGCTCGTTTTTCCGTCCTTGGCCGAGGACGCGTCGCTCTTCGAGCTCTTGAGGCTCGAGTCCGAATTTTGCCTGCTGGTCGGCCTACTACTACTACCGCTACTCGCCACACCCGGCTCGCTGCTGTTCTGTCTTGGCGATTTCTGCTTGCTCATGCTGGGTGGAGTTTTCGTCCGGCTGAACGTTGGTTTGTGCGGTGATGCAGTTTCCGACGTTGTTTGTTTCGAATCCTCCTTTTTCTTATCCGGCACCTTGCCAAGGACCATTGATTTGATAACTGCTGCACTCTCGGTTAGGGCAGAAGGTTTTGTTACCGCTTCCGATTGCTTTGCCAGCTTGTTCTTAACAGGAACGTTGATGGCGGAGGGGTGCAGGTACCCCGAGCTCGTGGTCGAGCATACGCTGCTCGGGGACTGGTAGTGCGGCGTTGAAACATCGGTATTGCTGCTGCTCAGCGAGCGAGCCTCCTCTGGCTTCTGATGCTTGGGACTCAACTTGTTCGTCGAGTAGATCGAGTCGTTCGAGATTTCCGAGATAATCTCGCCGAGCAGGCCCATCGACTCCGAGCCTGACGACGTTCTGTTGTCGACCTCGTCCTCCCCCGTGTTCGCTGTCAGCACCGGCCTCGCGCCTCTGGGCGTCTTGTACTCGCTGTCCACGTTAACCACCGCCGGTCGCTTGAGCTTCTTTTCTGGCACGGCCTCCTCTATCACCGCGTATATGTTGTCGTTGGGCGGCGACTCCTCGACTATCTTGCCCAGATTGGCCGCATCTCCCGCAGTTGACAGGTTCATGCAGTCCTCGTAGGTCCCCTTGGCCCCCCCTGCGGCCCCCGCGAGCCTCAGCGCGGCCGGGTTCTGGTAGCCTGGGATGCCTGGAATCTTGTTCGTCGGCGAAACGTCGGGCTTGCCTGGCGGTGGTCCCGGTGGCGGCGAGGTCGGCCTCACGCTGGCCGGTATGCTGGTCGGTCTCTTGCCGTTCGGGTGCCTCATCGAGCCGAATGAGTGCATCGCCAGTCTGGAGCGATGCTCCTTGCTGGTGTCGCGCATCGACTGGGCGCGCGCGACCTTCTTACTCGGCGAGGTGGCCTCTGCGTCCGGCTTGACCGGTATCGCCGCCACGGGTATCTCGATCTGCTGCTGCGGTATCGGGGCCGAGATCTCGAGGCTGCGCAGGATCTCCTTGTCCATAACCTTGCTGGCCTTCAGGCGGTGGCTCCTGGGCAGCGAGTTGGCGCTGTAGCGCGAGGGCCCGCTCACCACCGCGTCGTTCTTTCCGCCCGGGTAGAGCATCGAGGCGATTCTGGTGAGGGTACTGTGGCCGCCGGCCGGCATTTTTTCGGCCGACCCGCGCCGGCGCTCGTTCTCCGTTGGCGTCTCGGGGCTCGCGCTCGTCGGTCGTTCCGGGTGAAACTTGGACGGCACCTCGGGGGCCGGTCTGGTGGGCAGCTTGAGGTCCAAGTTCGTGCAGGTGGTGGCAGCGAGCACGGGACTGCTGATAAGCGGCCGGGCCGTGCTGCCGGCGTTCGGTGGTGGAAGCACGGGTGGGACCGGCGGGTTCTCGGGTACCGGTTGCTGCGGCTCTTCGGGTGCCGGTCTCTGGGTCAGGCTGCCGATTCGCTGCGTGGCCGTCAAGCAGTTCGTCTTGATCGGCACGATAGAGGGCGCGTTCCACGAGGTAGGTGGTGGCGGCGCTGGCCGCGTGATCGAAGCCTGCAGGGGTGCTACTGGCTGCGCCGGATCAGTCGTGGGCGCAGCTCGCGACATCGGCGTGATACTGAAGCCCTTAAACTGGCCGAAAAAGTTGTTGTTGAATCGCTCGTCGTTGTCGCACTTGGGCAGCAGGGGGTCCTGGGCGGCGATGCTGGAATCGATGCTGTCGATGCCGAGGGGATGCTGGCCTCGCTCGATCGTTTTGATCGGTAGGGTACCGTTGCCGGTTCGCGGATGGTGGTTGGACGATGAGTGGTGGTAGCCGAAGTTGCGGGTCAGCCTGCAAAGAGAGATATAGGCAATTGGTTAAGCGGCTGGAGGAGTGAAGGCGAGGGGTGGGAAGTGCAAGCAACATTTACACAGAGACGCGATTTCGAACAGTTTTACATGTTGTATGTACATGTACGTCGGAACCGCCAATTCTATTTTATGATCCAAAACACAGAAATATGAATGAAAGAGTGAGCGATTGACGCTTGAACATTATACTTCGGTTAATCATCGTTAAATCTTGATAAAACTTTAACAAAATTTTAATAAGATGTATGATAGTTGATTTCGTCATATCGTTACAATGTATTATAATTTTTTGTTATGGCTAAAAAATTAAGTTAGAATCTATTTGTTTGGTGGAATTATTGTATTACAAATGTATTAATCACTTTGTTCAATATCATGCGGCAAAATTCTTGAAAAACCAAGAAACTCAGTCAGCCTTGATGTTGCGTTTTTGGCATCAAGTAGAATTGCGAGTTTTGGTCATATAAGAATTCACTACACTAATTAGAAAAACAAACATTGCCCCACCTGGCATGCAAAACACGCATCACTAGCATCTCAGTAATACAGTGCAGGTTTGTTTGTTTGTTAATGGAAAAAAAAGTTAGTAGCAAGCAACAGATAAATCGTACAATCATTGTTGATAATTACAATCTAATAAAGGTACATTGGAGATAAACGAAACCAAAACGAAAATCCAACATGAAGATCTGTTTTCATCACATTTATTACAAAATAAAAAGAGAATCTAAAAACAAAGTATACAAAGTAACACTTTGTCATTAGGAGTTCTGGTAGGGTATGCGCTTGTAAAACACTGTAATGTAGCTAAACATTTATTTTCAAAATACTATGCACTTAATTTGTTTTTGACTAAGCTACGTTGAGAGTACAACATTACTTGTCTATCAATTACTTGTTACATATTATCCGATTCATAAACATTATTTTATGATCGATTCATGCACATGTCAAATTAATAAGGATACATAACTGGCCTTAATTAAAAACCAGCTTAACAAGTCAGTAATTCTAAAGATTAATGCATAAAAAAGGTTAAAAAATAATAAAAACTAAGGAAGGTAAAAAAGAAGAGGAGCAGTCCTAAGAGTTAATAAATACGCTACTGTAAACAAAACAAAGAGACGAGCACTCGGGCATGCAAAGTGAATGCTTTGCATTTCGGCTCTCTTTGATGCAGCACGCAACTATAACGCATAATCAACTACTCATGCACTTATAAAACTACGTCATGCTCGCTTACATAAATTTTTTTATATGTTATTTTTGCCATTGTCTCATTAAATTGCGTATCGTGTTCCATCGCGCCGGCACACCACGGATTAACTAGATTATTTCTTTGATATTTTACGCTATTAAGATAAGTGTATGCGATCATTAATCTGATGGGAATAGTACAGTATCTAGTTCACCGACATAGTTATTCAACTAAAAGATGTCTCTCAAAGAGTACAAATCATATACATTTAATAATTGTATAGTGACTTATAGTTTTTTCATAATATAAAATAAGTGTGTATATGTATATTACGTAAGTACTTTAATCAAATCTTATGATATATGTATAAATTAAGTCAAATCACAGACTGTTAGCACATTTGGCAATGTAATAGCTTATAATTTATCTTTAAACACTTAACGAAATTGGATAACGTATTTTTTTTTGGAGTATTAGAGTTAGTTTTTGTAATTCATTCTTTTTTCCAGTTTCGTTCTTCTTAAAAATATTCAAGTACGATGAATCCAACTTGGAAAACTCCGTACTAACATTAGTTAACCAACTTCTCATATAATTAGTTTTGTTCGTTTGTACAATGATTAAAAAATTCTTACATACACTAACACTGGTACAGTCTTTCCTTGATATTCAATGGTAATTACTTTGTTCATCAGCTTTTCGTATCAACTAATAATTACTAATTTTACATCCGCCTTTTCAAAGGAATGCTAATATCGAAAATACGCCCCCCAGATCAGTCGCGTACCAACAAAATATTCATATGTATGCAAGAATACCGAACACATTTTCTTCTACGATAAATAAAATACGGAGACCGATACTTTAATGATTATTTGGGTCGAAGTGTCAGGGCAGCGGGGGTGGGGGCGGCAGTTTATGGTAGAATGGAGCGGGCGGCTTGTCGCCCGGGAAGCCGGCTGGCGGCGGAGCCGGCAACTTAACCCCAACACCGGCACTCTGTAAAACGTTCGGACCGTCACGCCTCTGCGGTTGCCCGAACTCGTGGTTCTGCTTGAACGAGAGCCCCTTCAAGTCAGCGGGCAGGGAACCGTCGCTCTGCAGCTGCGCCACGTACTCGGCCAGCTTGATGCCCAGCTCGGTCTTCAAGGGGCTTCGTCGTTTCGCCGGGTCGCGCGCTTCGTTAACAGCGGCAGCCGAGCCGGAAGTCCCGTCAGTAAAATCGTTCGAGTCATTGCGCGAGCGCTGCCTGTACTCGATTTCACTGCTGTGGTTGATCACGTCGGGGTTCGTTGTGGAGACTAGGTCGCGCTTGACTATGCGGATTTTGTCGCGGGGCAGGGTGCCGCTGATAGAATACGCTTGTTTGGCAGTAGTCGCGACGGTGGTGGCTGGCTTATTGGCTTTTTTGCAGCTCGACATTAGTTTACTGCGCGAGGAGGAGGAGAAGAAGAAGAAGAGGCTCTTTTTTCTCGGCCAGCGGGGCCGCAAGCAGTCGGCTTTGCTGTCGGATACGTACGTCGAGATCGGATTGCCTGGTCCGGTCTTTGTCCAGTGCTTCATGTCCTTGCTCTTGTGGCGTGCCAGCCAGATTGCCACCCATATCAGGGAGCAGATGGGCACGATGCCTAGGAATGTGATGTACAGGAACATGATGTACTCGCTTCTCGCTGCAAGGGGAAAACGAAAGTCGATCAGCGTTATAATTAAATATTTTCTTGTAAGTAACAGTAATAATATGAAACAATCAATATTTTTTCCTATTTATTATAATTACCGTTTGGATCTCCAGCAGGTCCACTGTCAACGGAGCCACCGACCCCAGCTTCGGTGCAGTCTGGTGGCAAATAGCCTTGATTGCAATGGCAGTGTCCCAGACTGTTGCAAACCCCGTTTCCGTTGCAGTCGTCCGTACATGCCCTGTCGCTCTGGGACGTTACTCGCCGTAGCTCAGAGACCGGCATGCACTTCTGGTTCACGCACATCTGAAGATAAGGCAAGAGGTTTTTCATTTGATACGAAACTTTCTATCGTTCGACGAGTACGTTATGATTTTTCAAAATTTTTGGATAAAAAATGTCCACCACATTATTTTTTTGGATGAAACAAGATATGCTAACACTAAATGCAGAAAATATCTTTTTAAATGTTTATGGTAACGAATGCTTCTAATGGCTCTATTCGAAAATGAAATTGCGGTTAGGTCTTCGGTCGGCACCCCCCCACTCAACCAACCAAGTATGTGTTCAGCGTACGTAAATATTGCGGATTAGAGACCACACGATTTTGTAGAGCTTGCAATCTTCAGATCACGTATTATCATTAACGAATGTTTACATGCTCTGAACACACGCTCAGTCAGACGAGTAGGATCCAGGGGTACCAACCGAAGACCCAACTAAATCTCAATCGGCACGCAAACTATAAGAGGTGGATCTTCGTTTTCCCCACCTTTCCATGTCCGCACTTGGCACCGTCAGGCGCCAGGCCCGGGTCGATCTGATTGAGCCCCAGATCGACGATGGCCGACCGGCAGGCTATTATCTTCCCCTCGCTGTTCAGGAACGAGTGGCTCAGCGTTGCGATCGAATCCATGCCGAACTCGAGCTTCTCGTTGAGGTGCTTGCAGTGCAGCATGCCGCAGAATACGTTTCTAAATCACACGATTGTACGTACATTACAGCTACGGCAAAGCGGGAAAAGACGAATGAATGAAAAAAGGTTGTACTCACTGATCCTGGCACTTGACGTAATCGCTGGTGGTCTGGTTGAAGCCGCAGTTACCGTGGGTGGTGCCCTTGCCGTTCATCCTGTAGCACAGATCGTCGGAGCTCGAGCCCGTCGGTCCCCAGAGCAGTTTGCACTGGTCGCTGTGGGTCCTGCAGTTGCCCTGATAGCAGTAGGCCTGTCCCTGCCTGCAGGGCTCGCCGGCCATCTTGAAGACGTTGGCGGGACAGTACTCGCTCTGGCCGGTGCAGTACTCAGGCAGGTCGCACTCCTGCTCGGCGCGCCGGCACTCGGTGCCGGCCCTCTTGGGCTTGCAGGTGTTGAGGTCGCAGCACTCGCCGGTCGCGCAACTCGCGTTCGCGTGGAGCATGCAGCTGCCGGCATCGCAGCACGGATTGTCGCACTTCTCCGAGAGCCCGCAGTCGCACTGCTCGCCCGGCTCGACGAAACCGTTGCCGCATATCGGACTGCCAAAGAGACGTTTCGGCTTGTTGCGCAGGCAGTAGTCCATGCCGTGCTCGAAGGCCACGGCGAGGTACTCCACGGAGCAGGAGGACCAATGCTTGGGGCCGGAGGAGCCGCTCGACGGGGACATTATGCACCTGGAAGCCGGGGCGCGGCGGGGGTTAATTTGGTTTTGCTTTGTTTTTGCGTTGCTTGTTACAGGCTTTTTCCGCCTGCCAGTGGAAGACTGGGTGGGAGATTGCCTACCAACTTGCTGAGATCTTGTCACGATATTATGCGATGTATCAAAAAGTCGACCAGAAATAGCGTCGACATAACCTCTTTAGTATTCACTTCAATGCAAATGACGTCTCGGAACCACACCCGACTATAGGTATGTCAGACATCTCGTCAGACATCGCGTGATATAAGTATGAGGCCGCGGTCACATGGAGCCGGTCAGGGGAGGTTAGGCATGTACGCTTTACGCGATACGCGTGAAAAAATTGTCAATCGTTCACATGGAGCAGAAAATACGCGCGTAACTTCTTTTTTTCCGTAAGTGCGAGAGAGACGGCATAGGCAGAGCCAACGAAATACTCGCTGTAATTGGTTAATATAACATTACGCGAGTATTTTTCCTGCCCATGTGAACGATTGACAATTGTAATTCGCGTGAAGCGTAAAGGCGTAAATAGAATGTATAACCAGTGAAGAGTTCAGTAGTATATAATTGCCGTAAACAATGTTAACTTTAATTTCTTTCATAGTTACTTTATTCTGACATTAAAATGGATGAAAGACAAATAATAAGAACTTTGGGAAAGTTATGGAAGGTTTACACGACATATGCAATGATGCAATTTCGCAAAGAAAAGTAAAGATTTGCAATGTTGAAGTTGTATGAAATGTATGTGAATCTCTCAAAATAAAAAAAAAAGAAGTTTGTGGATTACATTTAATTTGACAGCTTCGGCTGCTGATCATCAGCAGCTGATGGTTTTCTTGACACCTCGAATTTACGCGATATGCGACGCTTTTACGCCTATTCTGTACGCGATACTCGATACGCTTTACGCGGCTCCATGTGGCCGCGGCCTAAAGCTAGGCCTGATTAGCTAAGACATTTTTCTCTGACAGATACATATGCTGATTATGGATATCAATAGGGAAACGTATACTTAGTACTAAATTTTTTTGAGGTATTTGGTTTTTGCGAATTGAAAATTACAGACTTCTATGGTATACAAATTCGATTGGATTACTTTTGGCTCGTCTTACCTCTCTCGTCTGTTTCTACTTGATTTGACTTTTGTTTAAGGTAGCTCCCTTGCGAAAACCTACGGAATTAAATATGTTTCATTTGATAGATTTTGATCCGCTGAATCCAATGGTGTCCTTGTTTATACCTTGAGCGGGACAAAATCTCGAGATATTTCAGCTCAATGTTGTACTTTTTAACATGAGCTCATATGCCAGAGCATTAAAAACTCAGCTTTACAGGCATTTTCCAACTCGCAATGAAAAACCTGAGCAGACATATTATGATGTACTTGTAGAAAAATCTCCGTTTTTCTTAATTCTGTCCTGCAAAATGCTGGTAACGGGGCATTTTTA
>JAPYYV010017730.1:0-18064 GCA_030522625.1 Copidosoma aretas | reverse complement strand
GGCTTTGGGGCACCCTCCCGCGTTGCTGCCTTTTAATCCGGGATCGGATACGCCGGCTCTCGCCGCAGCGAACTTTTAATCAAAGACTGGCTCGGGGGTGGGGGGTCGAAAGCGTGGCAAAAAAAAAGGTAGCAACCAAAGCTCGCGCGCGGCAAGACGACTCACTCGCTCGACTCCGGGCCGCGCGCGATGAATACGTACAACGTCGCACACACGCGCAGCAGCTCTCGGAGATAAAGGGCATGATGCACCGCGGCCGCAGGTTGCACGAGCGGCGGCGGCGGAGCGCAGTGCTTGCTTAATTCAGCATTAGGAATGCGCGGGAGATAACGGGAGCTGCTCTGCTCCTGCTATACGCTTGCTCGGCCGCGTCGTAGGCTGCCGGTACAGCGCCGCACGCACGCGCGCACCATGATACGCAGGAGGAGGCTGTGGAAAAAAGTACGGGAAAAGAATCGTCGGACTCGGCGCGCGAATCGGCGGGTACGCGTTCGCGTGTACCGCTGGTGCGTACGTTATGTACAGATAGCGCCCCCGCTGGCGCAGCTGCCGCTGCAGTCTGTACGGCCCCTTTTTTGTTTTTTCGTCCCTCGCTGTATGCGCACTGCACCCTCGAGGAGGCCGGGGGGAGGGGGAGGGGGGGGGGAGTCGCCAATTCATTAAGCTGTAATTGAGTTTTCAGCTCTCGCGATACACACCTACTCCTCCTCTGCTCCTTTGCTTCTCGAATGGAAGGGAGGGGGAGAGAAAGGGACAGGAGGATGCTGCTGCTGCACCTCCGGGGAGATACGAGAGCCACTGAAAAAGTGCGAACGCGCAAAAAGGAGCAGATGGAGAGAGAGAGGGGCGGCGGAGGCTGCAGGGGCCCGGGGACAAGTATAAGTACAAAAGAAGGAATGAAGGACGGACGGAGGATATCGGTCTGTGAGAATGGACGGAGGAACGTGGGCTGCGCCGGGAGATAGAGGGGAAGAGAGAGAGAGAAAAAGGGTTTGGGGGGGTAGGACGTAAAGAATTAAGCCAAGGGGAATCAGCGTGATCGATGTCCTGCCGCCTGATTAACTAAAGTTTTAACAAGCAGAGGGGGGAGGAAGATAAAGGCCGGCACTGCGCCGATGGTCCGTACACATATTATATGTACGTGCATACGTACGGGTATACAGATCTGGGTTTCCCGGTCGATCGGCACAGATGCGATATGCTGATTTTTTGTCCGACCCCTCCCCCGGATCCTCTTCCTCCGGCGCGCCGCAGCTCTCGCGGAGAAAGCCTGTGCGGAAGGTAGAGCTTTACAAGTCAATTGGTTTTGCCCGGCAGCATCGGTGGGAGCGCGCGAGGGAGAAAACGTTGATGCGTCGGCGGCCGGCTGGATTGTTCCGCCGGGGTTTATCGTCGGTCCATGCTGGGTGTACTTATACGTTATGATGTGTATAGACGGGCAGGGCTCTCAAATGTTCAAGGATAAAGCGTTCGGTAATTACTGGTCTTTATAGGTTTTTGCATTGATGCTCTTCTAATTTTTATGATGAACGATCGGTCGTCACGTATGACTGGAGGCTTTTCATTCGTTGGGTGATTGGTCGAGACTGGCCAAGAGCGGGTGACTTTGAAGCTTATAACTATGTGTTTACAAATAATTCGATCGATTGATTATTTTTCCATGAAAATCTTGAAAATCATCGTGTTGAATTAAATTTCGGGGGTACGGGTGCCCTAGTTTTGACAAACGATTCATGGACAAAATAGTGATCCGCTGATGATTATTGGCCAAGATTGTTGATAAAAAAAAATTGATTATGACGGCACTAATGTTGAGACGTTGGATTAGACAAGTCTATTTTATTGGTACTACTTTGGCTATTTGTATCATCCCTTTGGGTCACTTGAACCACAATTCCCAAATTGGAATCGGGCGCCTCGAACTGGGTATCTTGAAGTTCGAAGCCTCTGTCTCTCGACCGCCCGCCCTGCTTGGACATGCGGCGAATCAAGAAGGTTTTTTTTACCAAAGGAATATTGTTCGTAGTGTAGAAAAATTGAGGGTTCGAGTTGACACCCGAGATGGAAAAACCACGTACTCGGGGGATGCCGACAAATTTTGCTCAAATACTTTACGAAAATAAAAACTACAATTGGGATGTTGCATCGAAGAAGAAATTATATTGTATCTTCTCCGTCAGGTGGATCATCAACTTTGACGGTCCCTCTGCTCTCGTCGATTGTTCTTTGTGCGCAAGGAAACAAAAAATACGCGTCCAATATTCCTTGATCCCCCATCCGACGGGCCGAACCGATTTTTTCACTCCCGGGGGCAGCGCACCAAAGTACAGACTCCCAACGTCTCCGAGATACCCGCGCAGCACCACGGATGCATGGAACACATGCAAGGGGGGCGCCCGAGCGATAGCGTGTCGCTCCCGTATCGCCCGGCTCCCGAATGAATCATCGGCCCTCCGACGAGCCCTCCCGTGTCCTTTAATTAACGCCGAGCCAAACGCCTGGCTGCTGCACTTGTTCGCACGCCTCGCACGAGTGCGCGCACGTATTCACCGTACGCGCGGGGCTAACGAACGCCGCGGTGCCTTGTCCCCCCCCTCGTTCGCACCGCACGCGGCAGCAGCACCAGAATCGGACGACTCCATTCCGGCGGAGCGGCGCTCCGTTTTTTCGATCGGAAGGGGCTCCCGTGATGTATGGGCGGGAGGCGGCCGACCCGCGCGTCCTCGGTACCGGATAATGAAAGTTTTGTCGGGAATTAATCTTCCGGAATGTTGACTAACGATCGGCACATCGATCGGCTCGGATCGGGGGACGGCTTCGGCTATCGGTCGTCGGGCGATACGTGTAAGTGCTTCCAACGGAGTACGTAATAATAACTCTGATCCGCGACGACTCGGGGGATTATTCAAAAAATCTGCACAGCCGACGAGTCGCGCCTGCCCCGATAATCCAACGCGTGTATTAAAACGCACTTCGCGCGTACGGGTTTTCGAGATTATCCCGCGGAATAATTCAAGATTAAGCGCAATACGGCCGCGCGTACGTGTGTGTAATAATATCGGCCCGGTTTTTCAAAATCGCAACGTCTATTAGCCACGCGCGTGCGTTACGATAATTATACACGCGTAATGAGCATCTATCACAGAGGAGCGCGTCGAATCGGGGGTCTTTTTTCTCGCTCTCGATCGTAAACGAATGTGGGAAAACTCTGGCGTCCTGCACCCGTTGCAGAGGCGAACCTTCGTACGCACTTATGTATTCATACATGCGCGCGATAGCATCGTCTCGCGGAGTCCGACGAATGTTTTTTTTTTTTTTTCCCGTCCGGTCCGTCCTCTTTTCGATACAGCGGGCGCCGCCCGGCGCTTTGCCAAAATCATAAAAGTCCAATGAGCGGCCCTTCGATTTTCGGATGCGCCTTTTTCTTTTTGTCCCGATAAAAATCGAAAGGGAGCTGCTGCTCTTACATGGGATCTCGCTTTTTCTCCTCCTCCGCGGTGCTCTTGGGGGTACGCCCGAATTTAAGTTCTTCTCGTCGCAACTCTTGCCGTCGACTATGTGCTCGGCTCTTAGGGAGGTATATTCGGGCGGAGCATTGTGTACTTTCGGTTTTACCGATGAGCCAGTGAGGAAGAAAAACGAAAATTAAATTGGCCCGTTTTTTATTCACTGATCATGGCCGGTGGGTAAAATTTCGTTCAGCGCCTTCGATTTGTTCAAAACCACTCCGCACGCGGTTGAAATTCAAATTTGACAAAACTGTACACACATATCTGCAGACGCAATCGCCGGCTCGCGCGCGGCTTAACGGTAACTTTCAAAACGGCACGACTATTCACATCAGCCGCGTGACTAAGTGCGTCCTCTGTCCGCGGCTTCCCCGAAAGGTCGAATCCTATACTCCTACGCCTCTTTCTCCAGGGAGCCTCTATATGTATACACGGAAGAGAGCATAACACAATCCAAGTGGAGCGCGCGACTATGAATATGCAATGCGCCACGTGCATTTGGGCATGAACTACGTGACGATTATGTTCCGCGAGAGAGTCACGTCGTTGCCTTTTTTTTACGAGTTTGCTCAGAGAGCGGTATCCCATGTATACGTGCTGCAGCAGTCACTCCGCACGGCGAGTATATGTATGCGTGTAATAACGTCTGTACGGCTGGTCGTCTAGAATTTGTTCGTTTCAAAACGAACTTTCATCGCCGTCGTCGTCGTCGTCGTCGTCGTTGTCGCCGGTGTGGCGTTTCTGAAAAGCCATTGACACTCGCGGCTGGTATATTATAGTGTACAGAAAAGCCCGCGCGAGTGGGCGTTCAAGTGCGTCTCCTTTGTGCAGTGGCTTATTCTAATTCGTAATTTTCTGGAATCGGCGTGCCTGTAGGCTCTGTTTGCTCATGCAAATCGACGCACTCGGGTCTACGCGAGCTGCGAATTTTCTCTGGTCGTTCGTTCAAAGTAGTTAAAGTGCGGTGTACATATAGGTACCTGCGAAACCCTCGTTCCTTTTTTGATCGAGGATTAAAAGCTATCAATGGTCAATGGCAGTAAATTTGAGCGTCAAATCTGGGATCTTGCGAATTATCGTCTTAATCCAATTCGTCCTATATTTGTTGTACCGAGAGCTGATGATAATCCGTCTTTTATGTACCGTTCAGAACGAGGTTCAGAACGATCATTGTCAGAAAAGTTTTCTCGTTCAAAGATTTTTCGAAAGAAGGCAGAGGAGCGAAATGCTCATAGTTCGTACATGCATATAAGTATAGCCTGCAATCTCATTCGAATCTTCATTTGTAATCGTACTCAATCATTTTCTTTACTTACAGCATGGCCTGGCTGTGGGAAAATTCACAACCCTATGGAAGTTTTTTTCAGGCAATGTAAAAAATGTATTCAATTAAGCCGCCCACAGAGTAACCGACCCATCCACAGGTTGGATTTATCGAGTTCGATTTCGCGCAAAGCGCCGATCGCGTTCTCGGATTGAAAAGACTTTGAAAAAAACAACCCTCACCACCATACCATCGGCGCACTCGCGCTCGCTGCGGCGATCAATTAATTTTTACACCGCGCGCTCGCGTTAAAACTTTATGGAAGCAATTTTCCCGCAGCGCTCGCGTTGAACGTTCATATACATGCACAAAGCACGCGCCCGGAGCAAATAACAATTTGTCGATCGCCTCGATTCAGTGCCTCTAAAACGAACTCGCGGCCGCAGAGAGATCGGCACTTTTTCGTCCCCAGCCCAAAGCTCGCGGCCGGCGCGGGACGGGCTTTTTTTGTCCCCCCCCCCCCCCCCCCCCGAACGAACTTTCATTTCATCGACATCGACGACGACGACGACGACGGCGGAGCAGCTCCATTTTTTCCCGAACGCCCGTCGCACGGGGGCAGGGGGAAAGAACCAGCGCAGCACGAGACCCGCGGACGTTTTCTCCTCCGCGCCGAGGCATCACATAATAACTCAACTTCTTGCCCGGGTTCTCCGGTCGTTACGTGTTGCACAGGTACACGCAGGGCCCGTTTCTCAATTATAGAGCAATTCTCCCGTCATTAGGGACGCGGGGGAAAATCTCATCGGAAATCAAAGAGCCGGTGCAGCGGTGTCTCCTCCCGTACGGCTCGTCATCCGTACCATGCGCCGTCGTCGTCCTCGTCCCCAGACACAACAGCAACACCGGTAGTAAGTATACAGCAACAAACTGCGGCCATCGCGGTAGCAACTAAACAGAAGCAGGAGCCGTACAGGTGTACATGATATACTGCAGCGTGTACATGTATAAGACTAGTCCGGTGCAAAAAGTTGCCTATAGACATACACCGCGAGCCATTAAGTGTCTACAAGACCATACAGAGAGCCGGTACATAGATAACGTACAACCTACTGCATATTATGTACACGAATATACCCACGACGCGAGTTTCATTAACTTTTCGTGCAGCGTCGACGACGATGCTTGGATCACCGCGCGCGCGTAATATAGGCACTATACATGCCCGACTCCTCCTCTTCTTCTTCTTCTTGGTCTTGTACATCATTCTCACTTTTCCCCGGGACTTGCCGATCGAAGCGAGCTATATCATACATACATATAGACATGGGATGTGCAGCGGAGGCGCGAATATTGTGTCGAATGGATCCCGGTTATCTAAATTGCATCGGGATCGGTGTCGGGCTTATTGAGCGCGAGCGCGACGGCCGCGCCCTGCACTGCGTGCATACACTCGTAAACCAGCGCTCACCTGTTGCCGTTCTGTGCTTTGTGCGTACGAACTCCGAGCGCCTTTTTTTTTTTTTTTTTTTTTTTTTCTTTTGCTTTCGTTGGGTTTGGAATCGGTTCCCATTTGAGCGCGCGGGGCGTAATAGAATATAATACATGCGTCCGTGAAAAATCGAGTCGGTAATTGGGATGTGATGTACAGCGTGCATCATACGTACTGTATTTAATCAGCTGCGATCGAATCGTGCGCGCGTGCAGCGTGCGAGGGGTCGATGAGGCATCAGCGATTTGTTGCGCAACGCGGGAGGCGCGTCAGTGTATTTACCGATTCGTCGATTCTCGCGCGCGACGCAGTCAACTGTATGAGCTCAAGCAAGTAAATTCCACGAACAGCTCGGCGCGTCGGCGGAGCGACGGAGGGCCGCATTTGCATCCGGAAGAATGGGATTCCCTCATTAGCCGTCGGGCACTAATGAGCTGCTGCTGCTCTTCCTTCTCCCTCGCCTTCGCTGTTTGTCTTCCTCCGTAGACACCGGTAAGCAGAGGTGTGTCCGCGCGTGCCAGGCGAATTTTGCGTTCTCATTCATGCCGTAGGTGCGCCTTGATGATTTTGCGCCAACTGTAAAATTCCCCGCAGCACGTGTACGCAGCGAGTTTTTAACTATTTTCGGCCGAAATGTCTCCTCCGCGGCGGGTACGCTGTTTTTTTTTCTCTCTCTCTCTCTCTCTCTTCTTTTTGCAAACAGAGCCGACACGCTTGTTTCGCGAGAGCACAGACGCACTTGTCATCCGTCATCTTGCGCTGAAAATGGGTGAGATTACAGTTTTACACCGCCGGGAGATTGTAGCGGCTTTTTTTTGTCCTCCGCGTACACACCAACTTCGCACGCAGCTACTAATTTGCGCCTGAGCTGAAAATAAAGTAAAAAAAGCCCCCTCCGTCCTGGTGATGAGGCTTTACTGCAGCTTGGGCCAGTGTGCAGTGGATGTAAAGGTACGGGAGCGTAAAAATCACCCATTATACACGCCAGGGACGACGAGGAGGATCGCCGCTCTACGATTTTGATACCTGTATGAACGGCGGGACGGACTTTTGCGTCCAGCTCGAGAGTCGGGATCAAAAGGCGCCGTATCGCGAGGGCTCATCACGCGTCAGCGGCGCAACGGCGCGGCTCGTAAATCAACGGGTGTAATATTGCGCCGGTTGTTTTGCTCGTTAGGCGACGCAGTGGTAGTAAGTATTATGGACTCTGTGCGCCGCGTTGCCCGTGTGATGATACGGTGTCGTGGAGCCCGGAATTTTTTTCGTTTTGTTTTACGAGTGGTGGTCGCGCGAGCCATTTACCTTTCTCGTGATACTGTTGCATCGATGACGTTGGATTTTAAACTGTTTGAATCCATTCGGAGATTGATGTGCAGTAGGAAAACACCGTGAAAAATTAAATAAAAAAAACGCCGGTCCATAAGTTGTCACCAAGCTTTCGAAATGCAATCCTTCCGCAACTTCTCGTATACAGCAAGGGAAATAATAGAATACAAACAGCACTTATACCCTGCACATTCGCTCTATTATCGGAAGCTGCTCATCTCCCTCAAGCTGCAGCACACATTACCGCTCGAGATCGTCCCGCCCCCTGTGTTCAAATAAAAGGGGGAATCCCCGCCAGCCACTGCACACGCCGCACCTAACCTATACAGAGCTTTCTAGCGGTATAGCTCGGGGGAACACAATCATTCGAACGGATCGACGAGGCGCATAAATTTGAATCCCAACGACCCGCAGACCGGCGAGAATAATATTGATAAAAAGCATCGGGAGAGTGTTTTTAATTTAAGCAGCGGAGGGCGGGGGGGGGGGCGGGGGGGGGCGGGGGGGGGGGGGGGGGGGGGGGGGGGGGGGGGGGGGGGGGGGGGGGGGGGGGCGGGGGGCTACGTGTATGCGTAAGTATACTGCAACTGAACGTACATGCATGCGGTAAGTACTTATACTTACCTACGTAGTGGGGTGTTTCGGAGCCTTCCTTCCCCTTTGAAGCGCGGATTTTCGTTAACGTCTCGCTCAGCTGTCGAGTACCGTTCCCACAGATTGTGGGGTGTGCTGCTTAGGGGGAGTCGAGCAAGGGTGGTTGGAAGGAAGGAACTGGTTGGGAAGGAAAGAGGGAGGGGGGTATATTCTTTACGTTCAGGGTTCTTTTGCGAGGTTTCGCGGCTGGGATCGGTTGCCGGGTCATTTTGCCAAGTTCAATGCTGTCGAGGAGCCGATGGGGTCGGGTAGTCGGGTTCCTTTGTTCGATCGTGCACCGTGCTGGGGTTGGTTGGCGGTGAAAGAGCACGGCTACACTTGTCGGTTGGGAAGGTGGGCTCTGGTTTTCACCGATGCGCAGACGGTAGGAACGCGAAGAATTAAAAGAGGACCAAAATGATTTTGATGAATGTCGTAAAAACAGTGATTCGTCCAAAAAATTAAAGTCGTTTGGAATATTACCGCGCTCGTCTTTGAGGGGGTTAAAGACGCGCTGCAACGCGAACACACACGTTGCCACGGCTTGGAATCTGGCGGATCAGGCCACCACTTCCCTCCTCCTCCTCCTCCTCCTCCTTCTCTACCCCTCTGCATACTGTTTCTCGTTTATGTCCGGTAACCCTCGGAACCACCACCCCGTAGAATATAAGTAACGTGTTCCAACGAAGGGATGATGGGTACCACCCCTCGCCTCTTGAACAGAATATATGCGCGGGATTCCCTCAACTGTCTACGTAACTATTATGCGAATAGAAAAACGGTTATATCTCATGTATGGATGGCATGGGTGAGTCGAGAGTCCACGTAATAGGTACAACGAAGGGATCTGGGCTTACGGAATGGGAGGCTCGGGACACCAGGCATGAAAGGGAAGATTAATCGGGCGATGTTGTTGCTGCATTGCTACATGTATTTTTGTAAATCCTTGCCTCTCCCTCTGTATGTATAAAGTGTTATGTACAGATTGAACAATGGATTATTTTTCCCGTGCTCGTGGAGAAAAAAAGGGATCGTTACTCAGTCTTATAATGCCGACGGAAAAGCTCTCGAGCGACGATTCACCGAAAACCCCATAACGAACGACCGTCGAATTCTCCCCGGACCTGCGCACTTATATGGATATACTTACTCCAATTGCCGACCCGAGAGTATAGAAGAAAAGTCGCACAGTGACCACATTCCCCGCAAGTAGTACACTGTGCATATACCTGTAGCGCGAACTCCCCCGGAGCCACTCTAAACTTTTCCCAGGCGGGACGCAACATCACAGCCGCCGATCACGGAGGCGATAATTTTCAGCGCAGGTCCCCCCCCCCCCACTCTCACGGCAGTCGGTCGTGCGGGACGTGCAGTGTGCATGGGTACGTGACGCGGCGACAATCTCGTCGAGATCCTTCACTTCGTTCGATGTATACATGTATAATGTATACAGTAACGGAGCCCCGCACGGCGTGACGTCAGAGCCGGGAGTACAGAGGGGGAGTCGGGGCCAGGTGTTCCTGTACAGTTTCGGGGAGGCTGCCGTCGCTCCCACCCCGCGCTTATTTATAAACAAACCGATGGGGAGTCAAGCCCCCCCTGCGCAAGGAGCTATTGTTCCGAGACGCAGCGGCGGCGGGGACCCACCTCCCCCCCCCCTCCCCCCAAAGCGTGTACTCCACTTTGTGCTTTGCGAGCTGCGTCTCGTTCTCCCCCCCGTTTCACTTTCGCTCGTAAGATTCCTCACGGTGCTGTACGTGAGTCGGTGTACGCGCGTACACTCCGAAATGTGTCCCGATGGGTGACGGGCGCGCGTTTTACGGAGAATCAAATAGATAAATTATCATTCGAGGCCGAGGGGAAGCGGAGCAGGTCCGAGCGGGGGGGATCGCTTGCTTCATCCTCCGTCCTTCCTTCGGGCAATGGATTCTCACTCTCCGTTTTCGACCCCAACTATCCTACGCGCGTTTCGGTGCATCCGTATATGTATGTATGGCAATCGCGGATGCGTTCATTACGCCGGTGGTTGACGCAGAGGTACGAAAAACAAGAGTCGCAAGAGAGCCCTCCCTCGCCTTTCGTCAACAATCACCGAGTCGATTCCAACATCCATTCACGGCCCCGGCTCCCACGCGCGCGCCGACCATTGCGCGCATTATTTGTCCTGTATATTATATACGTAAGTATACACTCTCGTAGAGGGGGCCCCCGATTGTTCGATTTCCATACGCGCGCTAATACGCCGCGCAGCAGCTAGCGCGCCGCGTCCTCGCGCTCGACTTTCACTTCCCCCCTCGGCCCCCCCGCCGCTGCGCGCCCGGCTCTTTCGACTTGGCGGTTCCTTTTTTGTTTTTTTCCGGGCGCTCCTTTGCCTTTTATTCGAACTCTTTTGGGGGAAAATCAGAGGAGATCGGCGCGGGTACAACGTAAGTTACGTACTCGCGTGCGGGAGACGCGCCCTCTATCGTTCGCCCGCGGCTCGCGGACCATGTATTATACTTGTAGTAAGCGGTACAGCTAGTCATTTGTCTCTCCCTGGCGGATCGAAAGGTAAGAAACGCGGGGTGCGCGAAAAAATGAAAACGGCCCGCCGGTCCCCCGCAGCCGTGCTTCCAGAAGGGGAACAAAGCAACAAGAACGAGTTCGATCGCGCACCACGGAGGAAAGATGTGGCACGATACGCACGCAGCGCCGCGTCCTCCCGCTCGTTTTGCCGAGGGGGCCTTTACGAGCTTGCGGCGCGGTGTCGTCGCCTGCTCCATTAGCCGGACGGGCTTTCCGCGCGGGCGAGCGTTAGGGGGGGGGTCGGTTCTTTCGGGAAGCGTTTTGCGGCTGCTCTCTCGAGGTCTTGGCCGATTCGCACCGTTGAATCGCGTTCGATGATATTCAGCCTCGTGTATGTAACACCAGCGCGCGCCCGAAACCAATCGCGGACGAGCAAACCGCGGACGACATATTGCGAAACCCCTTAGCTCGACGAGAACACGCGTCGCCTGCATCGCGCGAGTCACCCGCGCGGGCTCGTAAACGCCCGCGCGAACGTTCGCTCTCTCTCTCGGTCTCCCTCGTGTCCCGTCCGCGCTTGCGTTTTGCCTTTTTCCTCCTCCTCCGCCAGGGCCGCCTCTCGCGCTCCTCAATTAATCCCTCATTGTCTCCACTTTCATGCCCATTAAACTTTGGTGGCCGCACATAAATTACAGTGGAAATATGACACTAGCTCCAACTCTCTCTCTCTCTCTCTCTCTTTCTGTTTTCCTTCGCGCGTACACGGCGCTTGCTCGCAGCCTGTGTCACACGCGTTGTCGAGTTAACGGCTTGTTGTACAAAAGAGAATTACGCCCGATGCTGTACTATGTTGGCTTTATTACACTGCACACCCGACACGTCTTTCTCCCTCTCTCTCTCTCTCTTTCTCGTTTGTACGTGTTGATTATACACGCTACGCCTGCACAGCGTGTGCATTATTGAGACGTAGCGGAAACTGGAGGTGGTTTGATGGCTTTACCCTGTGATCGAGCGGTTTTTCCTTTTTCACACGAAACAAAATGTCATTACGATCTTGTCAAAGCTTTGGATGCTCGTGAATGCTTGTTCGTCTAATTGCAAAATTGAGGGTCGCAAGGACAATCGCTCGTGCTCGGATCTACGGGGATAATACCGGCAGAGATGCATAATATAGGTGTGAAAGTATACAGTTTGCAGATTGAAATAATACTTTGGACTATCCGTGAAAAATCAATCCCACTGCTCGTGCGATATATTTATTCACCCGAATCAAAAAGTCATCCATCATCTTCGTCCTCGTTGTCGCTTGTGTCGCCAATAAGCGCACGTATATGATATACCTCACGTGTTACCCACACACACGCGCACGGACCTGCACATACGGACCAGCAACGGCTCGCTCATTTTTTTTTTTCACCATCATTTCTTTTTTAATTCAAGACTGCCCACCATGCAGGCGTTGGTACTCGCGACCGTCGGAGACCTCCCAAGATATTCGGTGCGCCAACGGCCTCCGGGTCCTCTTTCTCCCACCCGTACGTGCGGACACACACGCTTGCAAAAATGTGAATCCTCGCGAAAAGCTCCGAGGTCGTATCGCTCCGGATTAAATCGGCCGACCGCGGCCGGTCGCGCCCGCTTGTACGCATATATACGCATTACGTGTGGGCGAGCTCGATATCTATAATCCGCAAGAGGCTCGTTGACGGAACGGGCGTGTATCGGCGAGAGGAGAGGCGAGTCCCCGCGAGTGTCTGCTTGTGGTTTTTTTTTTTTTTTTTTTTTTTTTTTTTTTTACTTGCTGCTTTTTTCGCCCCGCGGCGGTGACACGGAGAGTGTACGAAGTGAGGGGGGAAAAAAACCTTGGACAATAAACACGAGAATTTTTAATCCAATTACTGGTTGAAAGGATTATGTTATATGCTCATCGAGTCGAGTATTTTTGACGGGAGACTCGGGACGATTGAATATTTGTCTGTGTAAAGAATGCATTCAGGGACAAAGGGACAATCATTTTTGGACATTGATTCATCATCGATAACTAACAAATCATCGGCCGCTGTTGAGATGATTATGAGAATAAAATACCAATGGGTCAGTGTGTTTGTGAAGACAAACAATGCTGTTGATAAATAGGGGCAATTGAACTACTAAACAAATCTTAAAGTTCAAATGGCAAGCCGACCGTCTCGAATCTCGTCATCCGATACACCACCGCATTACAAGCACCTTCAGCCAAAGCGCAACTTAATATTATTATTAGTAGTTCACGCCCCTTGAAAATCGCGCGAGATGATGTGTAAGCATGTGGGCAGGACATTTTTCCAGACGTGTAAGCCGTCACGCGTGTGTGGTCTCCCATTCTTCCTCCTCTCTTTCTGTTATACGTCTCGGCATCATATAATATACAATATGTATACACGCGTGTGCGCCTTGGCGTTGGAGAGAAAATCATCTGCGGCTCGTCCGCGATGCCATCCTGAATCTTGAACTTTGTGAGTCAGAGAATCATGAAAGAATAAATCTTTCGGAAGGTGCGGATATCGAAATAATCAATCACGTCTTGCGCTAGTGATTTTTATCATCAGAACTCTGACCCCCCCAAGTCATCTCAGCAACCGCATCATACCTTGGTCCAAAACTATCGGATTAGCAAGGCGGTCGGCAAAAATATTCGCCAAAGCTCGATTTCCTCGCGGTAACGCGTGCAGATGTAAGAACCCCCCTGTGGTTGCTGCGCCAGTTTTACGACCCCGAGCACGGCACCGGGATCTCCGAGGAAATTTCGCGTTCACACTCTATACTCGCGCTGCAGCGCAGGCATGTGTATGGGTACACGAATACAGTGTCATCGACCCCCCAGCCTCGTCCCTTGGAGGGACGAAGAGGAAAATGCAGACGCCCGTAGCCTCCACCACCTCCTCACCTGGCCCCATCTGCGCTTACGTACAACAGTTGAGCTCCTTGTACAGTCGAATGTATGCACGACCCTGCGCGGGATCTTAAAATCATCCGGGGGAAGGACCATCGTTCGCGCGGTATTATAAGACCCAGCAAGGAGTGTGCGGGAAATTATTTTCAATTTCGCGAGGCGGAAGGAAAAATTGTGAGCAACCCACGCCCAGGCTGCAGCCTGTCGCGCAAGGATCTGAAAAAACATGCCGATAATTTACACCCAGACGCGACGCGTACCCTCGAGCTATCTCTCTTGCCGGGCTTTCTCAACCCCCCCCCCCCCCTCACATACCGTCCCCTATTGCGCCTACCTAGGAAGAAGTACAATACCTTGGACCCGCTCGTCGCCGTTTATCCGCGAATCCTCCAGACGCGCACGTAATATTCTCCCTCAGCCCGGACTTTTGGCGGGAACGCGGCCGTTCGCGCCTGCGCGCCAGTTCCCATCGGGCGGCGCACTACCCGTACAGTCGTGGGGCACCCCTCGCTAATGACGCGGCACAATGGCAATATCCCGGCTCGACGCTGCAGGCATGCGTTGTACTCTCCCGAGGGAGGAGAAAAGAGTCCGGGGCACGCGTATAAGCCGCCGTGGTGTACTAAGAGAAAGAGGGGGGGCACCTGGTAATCCCCCGACTCCTTCTCCCGTTGCTCGCGCAATCGTGGGAGCTGCAGCACGCCCGTATGTACGCCACCCCTCCGTGGGCGCTCCCGATCTTCGTTTTGCTCTCCCTCGTCTTTCTCCTCGCTTCGCTTTCCATCCCTTGCTTCGCCTACTCCGTGCGTATAGGTATGTACGTATAGTTATGCCAAACAGGTTAACGGAAGTGCACCGGGGGGGGGGGGTGAGGTTTAGCCAGAGGTGGTGCGAGGGGGACTTTTCGAACGGGGGGTGATGATGATGATGATGGTTCTGCGAAGGAACGAGGGGGAGAAATAAGCGGCGCGTTAAGAGAGAGAACCGGGGCTGAGGGGTGGAATTCGAGCAACATGTGGATCTGGGGAAGCTTACGGTGTGTGGGCACCGGTGGGACTATATGCTTTGGAGCTTTGGATGCGATGGAATCCGTGGGGCGAGGGGAGCTCGTGGGTATTCTTTGCGTTTGATAGCGTTACAAGTTGTACCGATCATTGAAATTTTTATCAGGAAAGAGACGCTCGGTGCTGCGGGTGGCGCGAGTGAATTTGAAATCATGCGGGCCGAAGTTATTTCACGGTGAAAAGCTCTACCTCGTTCGAAAATGCTTCTAGGCCTCTGGGTTGGAAAATTTTCCGAAAATTCCAAAAATTCCATCCGTCGATTTGTCCGATTTCACCGACGACATTTTTCAACACCCTCTCGATGAACAAGTTAGTCTTCGTTCTATCCTGCGCATAAAGCACGCGAATTACCGCTCTGCGTCTCCCCGACTCACTCTCGTTATCCACCAACCGACCAACGATCTTTCTCCCTCTCCTGCGTACTACATTCTCGTGCGCAACTTACAAACGCGCGCTCGCCGATACTTCTTCTCTCTCTCTTTACTCTCAACTATGAGACTGGACACTCTCTCGCAGGACACGTTATTAACCTTCACCCATATACCTCGGCGCACAAACACCCTACGGCATGCACCGCGCCTACTTACATTAGCAAACCGGAGGGGAGGGGGGAGAGGGAGAATTAGCTTCCGAGAGGGAGCACACAGCTGCTGGTCGCAGATTTTCTCACGCGCCCGAAAGCCACCCCTCGAGGACAATCGAACTTGATTCTCTTGAGCGGCGGGAGCCGGACGAAGGGGGAGGAGGAGGAGGACGAGGAGGACGAGGGTCGGAAACACGCCGCCTCGAGGGAGAATTTAACCAGGCACTCCTCGCGGCCGATGGCCGTTGTGCGGGCCGCGTATCGGGGAATACTCGCAGCGACACTTTGAAACATTTCGCCGAGAGGAGGCGCGCGCGCGCGTTTGATGGAACGTTGTTGTTATTACCGTGCAGCCTCGAAGGCCCCCGCAGCGTTAATAACATATGCACTCGGTCGACGGATGGAGAAGGAATGGGCTTTTTTTTTTTCATTTTCTGCCCCGGCGACGCGTGGGTTTGTTTGTTCACGCTGCGCGTTGTCGAGCGTGCGTTTTGTGCCGAGCTGGGTTTTGGCGGGCGAGCACTTGGAAATCGGTCGATTATTGTCGCCTGTGGGAAATGAGCCGTGAGTGCCCTCCTTGCTCGTTGGGCGCCAAGGGTCGGTGTGCTCTGTACGTTAGTTTGAATAATCGATGTTGACGAAGCGTTCGATTGTGGATGTATCTTTTGTGCACAGCGCGAGGGGTGGTTGGCAATTAAAAAGGGTAATTCGTACATTGCCGATTTATAAACCTCGTCGCTCGCCGATCGCGATAAGCGGCAATGTTATACAGAATCATCGTGCCAAATTACGAATTCCGCACGAACGTCCATCGGACGCGCGTATCGGCAACTCTGGGAATATACTCGCTTGTTTACCCGAAACCGAACTTTGTACGTATTATACAGATGCGACCGTGCGCGCGTGGGGCCGGGGGAGCGGCGACAACAAAAAGGGCGGGGCCGCGCCGGCCGCGCGGGGGGGGGGGGGGGCATCGAAAAGCCGCGGAAGGAGAAAAACACGGGGAGAAAGAGAAACGGGAGAAGCAGCGGACGTATCGTGCGCGGAGATCACCGTCGTCGCCGGGGCAACTGCTTCATCGTTAAATCGGCGAATTCATACACCGCAAGGGGCCCATCGGGATCTTGATAACGGAATTGCGGAGTGCGGGTATATGTATACGGCGAGGCGGACGGAGGGGGAAAAAAAAACGGCAAAAAAAACAAAAAGACACGCCGAGCGAAAGAGAAATCACGAGGAAAGTTTTTGCGGGATTTTTGCGTGTTTGACCACCGACCTATCCTCCTCCTCCTCCTCCTCCTCCTACTTTGGCTAGTCCAAGACTAGCGGGACGGCCTATAGGATTCTGGGTCAGCAGGGGCTGCATCTTAAAGATCCGCGCGTCTGCATAATTCATGGCCCCGCTGGTGCCGTTGTAGAGTGCGTATTATCTCCGGACTGTGCCGAATCTCGGTGGGGATTCGGGTGGTCTGCAATGCGGGAAGAATGAGTTTTGGAAGAAGAGTTGGCAAAGCTTCGGTGAATGAAAATTTGGATGGATGAAAATTGGAAATTGGACTCTTACGGTACGATACAATAAGGCTCCTGTAGCCCAACAAGTGTAATTGTTCAGTTCGATGCAGTGCCCAGCTCCGAGGGCCCAAGCCTTCGGACTCTTTCATGAAAATCTCGAGGCTCGTTACTTAATGGCTTATTGTAGCCCGAGAGAATTATATTATATGCATACTTTGTTTGTGGCAAAGCCTAGATATAGGTATAAAAGCCCAACACCTTTTGCCACAAATGGCGGCGGTTCTGCCGCTCACTCCCTTGAAGCTCACTAGCTAAAAGCAGCTTCTCTATATATGCATATAGCTTCTTGTGTCAATGTGGAGTCACAACAGCGCGAATTTTGAATACTTTGACTATATTATTAAAAATAATAATCATACCCTCGATCATACCCCCAAAAATTACCTTGTATATGTGTATGAATAATACAATATTTTTGAAATAAAACACAATTTACTTACGTCAATTGTTCCAACTTGTTTCAAAACTCAAATTTACTTCGCACAAACAGCATGACCTCTTGACTGACTGGACCCGATGCTAGAAGCTGCGTCTGGACCCTGGATCCGACAATGTTGAACTTCATCTTGAAGTTGAAATTTGCTTTTAGAATTTCGTCAAAATGTGTCTTACATAATCTGTCGTCAAAAGTACTTCTGCAGTATTGTACAGAAAGTGCGCGATTATTCGGTAAGCTGCGCAAATGTCAGGCGCAAATTCCAAAATCACGCTATGAGTAATGCGTGGCGTGATGCGTAATGGCACGATCCTACCTCGCAGTTTCGCAGCGCATGAGTGTAGTAGGAAAAACCGCGCATTTTCTGCGCGACAGCAAGTGCGCCAAGTGTATGGCAGTCAGAATGAGTCAGTATAGTTGGAGACGCGAAGACGGAAAGACGCCAGTCTAAATCCGGCACGATACTACATCAGTACCTTTGACGACAGATTATACAATATACATTTTGACGGGATGCTGAAAGCAACTACCTGCAGCGTCAAGATGAAGTTCAACATTGTCGGATTTCCAGGGTCCAGACGCAGCTTCACGTCCAGGCAGTCAAGGGGTTGTATTTTTGTTTACAAACATTATTTAATTTATTTAATAGTTTACGTTCGTCAAATGTGTTTTACTTGATTTATTGTGGTTATTAATGCACCAGTAGGGCAATTTTAGGCTTATATATGTGTTATCATTTATTAAATTG
>JAPYYV010017729.1:0-16562 GCA_030522625.1 Copidosoma aretas | reverse complement strand
AAGCGCTACTTTATAAGGTTATGGGGGGAGCTGAGGGGGCAACGAGGGGAAGGGGGAGCTGTAGGGAGCCGGGGGGAGCTGAGGGGGAGCAGAAGGGGGTAGGACTAACTTCTGTTCATACAACTTGCAGGGTTCCAGAGAAAGGAAGAGACGCCGCGAATACGCGCAGGGCCACGAACGGGAGCAAGAGAGCGCGTAATAGAAAGCCGGCGCATGGCAGTTTTGGGGGCTTTAGCTGGGGCGGGGGGCCCGGACGTGAGGGCAAGCTCGAGAGGCAGCGGATCGGTTAGAAGGGATCGGAGCGCGTCAACGGAAAGTTGTTCGGAAGACTTTTCTTGGTCGGATTAGCTGCGATGTTGGCTTCGGGCTGCCTGGTTTTTCTCCTTCCATTTGTATTGTACGCGTGCGTCGCCATCGGACCCGTGTGGCCTATTGTCATCACTGTATTTGCTGCGTTTTCCTGGTACAGAGACCGCGAGTATTCCGGGTGATTGACTCGAGTTGAGAGGACTGGTTCGTAACGATGCTATCGTTCTCGTCATAGAGGTGGTAAAACCCTAGCGGTGACCTCTCCGACGTACCTGTTTTCGAATACAAGAGCAAGATCCCGTAGATTTTCTATTACCATGGCCTTTGTTTTTTATTAGCCCGCGTCGTACGGCGTTGATGACTCTTATCTAAATTATCGTATTTTAGACGTTATATATGTACATTAACAATGACAATCCGATCCGGTGCGTGCCATTTTGAATTTAGGAGACGTATTATTGAAGCGATTCGATGCATTGTGGAGACATCATTTTAAGTTTTAAACATATTTCTTTTCGTGAATGTCTAGATGCGATGATCTTGAATCTGAGTAATTCACCCAGATGCCCTTATTATGTAACGGAATGCTTTGAGCGTGAAATATTCAGAAAATTAGTTTGTGTCACGTCGAACCCTGGGAGAGCGGCGTGCATTTTTTTGTAGCATAATTACGTTAATTCTTTTTTCTTATATACTTTGTAATTCGACTTCAATTGATACCTGCGCGATTTACAAGGCGTCGTTTTATTTGATATAGTAATATCCGATTATTATTGCGTTCAGAGTATACGAGTAACAATTTGTTTTATTTGATTTTTTTAAGGCACAACACTTATATGTGTTCGTGATCGTACTAGTCGCGAATTGCGAGTATGAACCATACACTTTTGAATTTCTTTGCAACAGTTAAATAGAAAGTTGTACCTTAGTTATTTGTGTGTACTAACACGCTGAGCGCGTTACAATCAATTGTAAGGAATTTTTGAAATTGACATCCAACTTTTTTGTTCAATAACTCTCAGTCTTTATTTTTATTATCGTAAAAAATCAATTACAAAAATAATATTTCGTCCTTCCTGGTTCCACCGACTTATGTAAGCGTCATACGCGCATTATCAAAACACAAAACCCTGTATTTTGGTACCCCTGGTGGGACCAGGAAAAACGACGAACGTAACCGGTGTTTTTCCACGCGTACATGATGTTAAACGCACTCTCCTCCCGCCAATGCTATACGCACGCAAGTGCCCGAGGTTAGTGCACAAGCAGAAGCGTCCGCTTTCTCTGTAGGGGGGGGGGAGCGGTTACTCAAAGCAAACGCAAAACAACTCGAGTCATACCCCTGTTGGATAGGACGTTGCGGTCTCATAACAATAGCGATGATGAAATTGAAAGTCCGTTACCGACTTACGAAGATTCTGAATACCATACATCTACAGGTGTAAACATGAACACCGCGCCATTCAATATCCATACACAACCAATAACAACTGAAACGATAAATGCAATCACGAGACAGCTAACGGATCTAAACCGAAAATTCAGGGAATTATCGACCTTAAGCCATGTTGTACGCGAAACTCGTGAACGAGTCGAGCAGGCCCGTCGTGAGCACGACAACCGATTAAGGAATGTTGAACGACAACAATGGCACGACATACCTCGACCTTTGGGGAATTTTAATCTTGAGCCACACCAAAACTTTCCAGGAGCTGGAGGGGCGGCTGTTTATAACTTACGGTCGGAATTACCAATCGTTAGTGCTACGTTGTACGATCAACCAACGCGTTATTTACATGATCTTGAGAACTATATTGAAGGCATGGGTGTACAACCACAACATTTACGGCATGTTATCGGGCAATCGTTGAAGGGGCCGGCGTCGGATTGGTGGCTATTCGTGGCACGGCAAATTAATACATTTGAAGATTTCCGAAATACATTTCGTCGGAAATATTGGAATAAGGAGATTCAAAATATTATTAAACGCGATCTCGCATTCGGCTACTATACTGGCGAGCAAAATCTATCAAGAAGCAAATACGTACTGCGTTTAATAATATAGGAAGATTTATATATACATATACTAGTGGGCCCCTGCGCACTCCGCGCGCTATCCTCCAGATTATTTATGATAACTCATGATAACTCTGGGATTATATAAGGTGACCATTGATAGAATCCTTCTATGTATGAACTAATTTAATTGAAGTTATACTTCAATATGTGCGTTATGCAGGAAAGTAAATCAATGATTTCAAATTTTTCCCCCTTCAAAAATTTCTAACGTAAGTGAACTTTTGATTGCATAAAAAAAAAAACCTTTTCTACTGGATTTAAACTCGCTATTTCGTGCATACGAGCCGTGTCGACTCAACTACAAACTACCTCTGTAAGTAAGCTACACATAACAACCTCCTATATTTTAGTTTGTAACTCACTTTTAATTTAAGTATTGAATTACTGTTAATTCATAAATACGTTTGAATATTTGATCATTTACGTCAATAAACTATCAAACAATTAATTTAATAAGTTTTTATAAACTTACAAATAGATTTTAGTTCCAGCTTTTCTATATTTTATTTAATTTTTTTTTTAATTTTAATAATTTAATAATTTTTAAATAAATAAATAGTTATTTACTTAATTTTTACATTCATTTTGAAATTTTTTAAACATAGTTTCACACAGTTACACTTATTTATCATTAGTTTACAAACGTGAGATCCTATGAATGAATTATTTGATTTTTATTGCGTCTTATTATTTAAAAATTTGAGCTGGGATCATTACCGAAAAAATTTCGGCGGAATGAGCCACATCCACGTATCTAGAGGTGAAATGATTCACATCTACATATATTGTGTGCCGAAAAAGTATAACTTAATACATGAGTGCCCAAATTTTTTTCAAAAATTTTTCCTACATTAAGAAGACGTCAGAGGGTTAGGTTGTGTGTCCTAAAAAGCCAATTTACCGTTTCACATTTTTCTCCAATAATACTGAATGAAATCGAGTGAGATTTGAGGAATCCACTTAAAATTAATTACGGAATAGCGCTCAACCCTGGAAATTGCAGTAATATAATGATAATATGTTTTTAAATAAACTTTTTATGAGCAATAGGACCAAGGCAACACTGAGTTCGAATGTTTTTATAAGTAGTAAAAAAATTTTAAGAACAAAAAAAAACAAGAGTTGAGCGCTATTCTATATATTTTTACTAGTAATTTAAAAACTTTTTTGTTACAATATAAATTGTAATTTCATTTTAAAACGTGAAGTGGATAAGCTAAAAAAGTATATTTCTTTTATCTCAATTTGGTAAGATTTTAAGTTTGGGCTAGGTTACATTAGTGCTCTCTCTCTCGCTCTCTCTCTCTCTCTCTCTCTCTCGACGCCACGCATCAAATAAACAGTCTGCTGCGTTGCCGTTGTTGTGTTGTTGTTTGAGGTTAAATACACTCGATTTGTTTCAATACTTCAAAATAGATATATTTATTGCAAAGTAAATTGAGATGAGGTCATTTGGCTACTGCTTCGCTGCATGCCAGCTAGGACTTAAATATAATATCGGAGATATAATAAATTAAAAAAACAATTCATTCTTAAAGTGCTTGATCAGGGTATTTTTTTTTTGCGCGAACACAAAAAACAGCGCAAGAAAGTATTTCATTATCCGATCATGATGAAATGAAAAGTTTGATGTGTGTGCAGCAATTCCACACTTCATTATGTCTCTGCGAGAATGAGTGCAATGTTTAGCTGGTCAAGGGGAAAGCCAAGTGTTTTTAATTGCACCGCCTACATTGCATTTGTCGGGAAATTCTGACAGCTTCTCCACTGACGAGTTGGAAGTAAATCTAATGTGCTGTAATTCGTCAAAATACAAATACTGATAAAACTTTATCATCAGATATGTGGAAGGTTGAGTTGGTTCGACACTTCAGTGTTTGCCAGTATGGCCAAGACAGCGCTGAAGGAGGCGCAAAAAACCATAGACAAGGCCCTGCACATCAAATATGAGGAGCAGAGACAGCTGCAGCAGTCAGCTGGCACATCGTCGGACTTTTTCGACGCTTGGGGCGTCAAGACCGAAGGAGGCAGCAAAGAGAAAGAAGCAAGTACTAGTCAAAAGCAGCAGCAGCAGCAGCAGCTAACCAGCATTTGGGGTAGCTTCACCGGATCGTTCTTTGAAAATCCAAAAGACGCCATGATAGCCATGACTCGGCAATTATGTTATTCCCACTTCGATAATACAGTGTGACTTGGCCCTCCGGATTCAGAAGATTAGCTACATCGTACATGAAGAATCCTATTGTTGTTAGTGTTTTTTTTTTATCACAAAGCATAATGCTGCTTACATTGAATAGTAAAATTACTTTCTTATTCAAATAACTGGCCTATTCATGAATGTATACATGTATATTAGAGCAAAGAAGAAAACAAAGTTGCAGCAAACTAAGAATCATTTAATGCCAAGCATGGCCAATACTGCTAAGCTGCAGACATGATTGTTATTGCTCCAACTAGTAGAGGTAAATAATATTTCTCTTATGTCCAGTGCTAATGACTTCTATAAATCACACTTTAATATTCTGTTGTGCTTATGGTAATGATTGTCTTAGCAAAAACTCTTGTATATCTTATACATGCTTAGACATTGATAACCAAAAATTTTTTGGAAGTCAGCGACCCTTTGGTTAGAGGTCCTATGGTTTTGGTCATGGCACGAGCTTTACAAATTATGAAACAAGTAAGTCTATCTTGAAAGACGTGAGTATAAACAACTCATAAGATAATATAAAATCATGGTTGAACTCAAAAATTTTTTGTGAGTTTTACGTAGCAGACTATATCTAATTTCAGAGTATGCCTGTATTGTAGAGCAAGCAGAAAACTTTGTTCGATGTCCGTTCTGATAGTCACTCTGCGTAATTACAATATAAATTTGATAAACGGGCGAGCTCCACTGCATCAGCTGCCACATCAAATCTGTAGTACTCTTTGACGACGTCTTGAAGAAGAGTAAAAAGTGCATGTGTGTGAGCATACTGCTACTGTACTGCATGTAAGTATTCTATGCCATCCAGCTGTCCGATTATGGTTATGGTGGTCCTGTATTTGTGTTCTGATAAAACATTGCATAACTAACGTCTTAGATACTATTTTATTCGATACAGATTGCAGTACATGATTTCTGTAGGTAGCACAGCTTATTGACTATAAATCTACATCATCATTATACTCGGACTTGGCAAGGATGGTAGCAAAGACAAGGAAAAGTCCAAGACTTGCTCGACCTCGGGCTGGGCTCCAAAACCAGATCAGAATCGATCCCCGTCACCTCTAACTGGCCACACACAACGGCGAGGAGTTGAATAAAATTGTCTTCGGAGTAACTTTTTCTCAGGTTGATGTTGCGACGAGCAGCATCAGAATACTTACACGGTCAGTAAGCAGAAGTAAAGATATAAAAAGAGAAAGCTAACTATTATACTACTGTTTTCTCCATAGAAAAACACTGAAAGATAGAGTAACAGGGTTGCAAAGAAGCAAAATCATGACAAATCATCAAACAAGACTTCCATCGTACTGGTTCGATGTTTATTATGCGTTATGAGCAAGCAATTTTAAAATTAGACACATTCAGAATGTTACTTGTTTTTCTATTGAAAAATGATTTGCTTGGACTATATATTTTAAAGCTGTATGTAGTGATGTATTAAACATATTTTCTTCCAACTGCTATACAAAATTAGGTACAGTCTGGTTACCAGTAATATAGATTTATATGATTTCACAGTTTTTATAACAATATTTTTATTATGCTAGCATGGACTCTTCATTACAAAGAAAAAATTCAGATCTCAATATGCAAACATCTTTTTCATCAAGAAACGGTTTCTATAGTCCATCTTAAAAATCTGGTCCATACGTATTTGCAAGAATGTATCTTTTTCTCTAAGGACTTTTGAATTTCCCTGGGCTAGATTTTTTTTTTTATAATTTAAATTTATAAAGGGCATCGAAAAATTTAATTTGAAAATACTTTAAATATTCAAACTGATTTCATAATATTCAGCCTGACATGAATATCATTTCTCATCGAGTGAAGTTCTGTAAGGTCTTCTGATTTACAAGAATATGCAAAACATTCGCCAATGCAAATGTCAGCAAGGTACCTCGTGATTTATTATTCATACATATTTGGTATAACAAGGCAATACAATTTTGTAAAAGTTAAATAACATTAAAGTCATCGTAAATTATATTTAATTCTGAGGATTTTTAAACTTTAATCTCATACTTTCATATTTGAGATTTCTATATCGGAAGATAACTGAGACATAAATATTAATTAGTTGTTTTGCATTTTTTGAGACCTAGTGAACATAATAGCAGTGGACCAGATACAAGATGTTAGATCACTTTACCAGTTGAGACTTTAAGGAAAAAAGTTTTCATCGAAAAATACTAAACTTAAGAAAGTACTACAAATGTTAATACTTAAAACTAGAAGATTGCATACGTAGTGCACTTTCTTGCTCACCAGCGCCGCGTAGTACTTATTTTTTCTGTACCAAGCACCGAATATTCACTCATCTGGCATTATATACTGTATACTCAGTATATATTTCTTTGGTACTTGCTATAGTCATCAAATTTTGTCTACTTAAATATAGGTAGTATAGGTTATTCCCGTAAAAACTTTTTTCCGTGTTATTAACGTTATCACATGTGCATACTCTTAAAAAAAAAATTTACAATTCGTAGCTTGTTAGGTGATCCAACATATTTGTATTCTAGTCCACTGCTATAATTCCAACTACATATCAAAATGCAATACTAATGAATTTTAATGTCTCAGTTATTTCCAGATTTGGAAATCTCAAACATAATGGTATACGTATAAAGTGAGAAAAATTTAAGAATTGAATATAATTTACAGGAAATTAATGTTATTTAACTATCACAAAATCAAACTGCCTTCTCATACTGAATATATGTAAATAAAAAATCACGAGCTAACTTGCTGATATGTTGGTTATGGAGTTGTTTTGAAACATGCTGTGTCTGTTACAAAGACTGTTTGCGTCTACGTATATAATTCAATGCCTATTCGATTCGAAAGCTGTTCGTAGTTTTACATAAAAAATACTTTCTTTTAACGTCCACAGGAATCCTGCTCGAAAACATCCACGCCTAGTAGATAGAATTATAACGCATGTAATTCTCGTCAGTATCAGCAGCCACATATACTGCAGGGGGATGGATTCCCTGTTGGAGAAGATAGCATGTGCAGTGGCCCGCACTAACTACACATGTTCCTACTGCTTTCTACATATTATCAGAAGTCGGTAGTGTAGCATCATTGGGCAACATACAGGAACAAATATTCTTAAACTAATTATTGACAATCGAGTGCCTTGATTCTAGTTTTATTTTCCAGACTTTTTTGTTAAGCTCTGTCAGATACTGATTTATGTTGACAGCATAGTTCATTTATAGATCAAAATTCCATTCATAATACAGTTACACCTTTCATCTATCCTAGCAGTGATAAGTTATAAAAAAGGTAAGCCATGAGTTAACTTTTAGTGACCAAGAACTTTTTATCCTACTAACATTTATAGGATTTATGAATATCAGTGGCTTACCTAAATAATGATTTTAAAAAGAATTTTGGTTACACATCACCTGTGCATTCAAGAATAAGCTGTAAACGAAGCAGCTGAAGTAAATGAGTAAAATGATGAAAATCAATCAAGGCTCTTCCTTATCAATAACAAGTTAAACTATTGCAGAAAGAAGTTAACTAACCAGCTTAAGTTGATAGTGTAGCACGGCACATACACTTGAATTATTGATTGACAAAGTAGCGCCTTGATTTATGTTTCATTGTCTTCCTTCGACTTTTGAGTTACTTCGTATTCTGCTTCACTTGGCCATCATATATTGTTGATGTAAATGCCATGTCTTTTGTTAAACTTAAAATGTATCAAAACTTGTGGAGCGCTGAACTCTTTGAGCCCTCATCACGCGAAGATAAGTTAACTTAGCCAGTGTGAATGTTTCAACGAAAAAACATTGCTGTAAAATTATTCATATATTGAGCAGTCCAAACATTCCAAGTAAGTTATTAGAAACTATTACTTTAGATGCACCAATACTACTGAAAATATACACAGACTAAGTATGCATGGAAAATTACTTCACGATTTAAAAAAGGTCATACTAAAAACTGTTTAGGAATTGGCGTGGAGCAGGATTCAGCCAACTAATACTTTCTATCACTAAAGTGATATTAATTAAATTTGTAACGATTACAATGTCACAAATAAATAACGATAATTTTAGTTTCAATATTGATCGAGCGTGTTAATCGGGTTCTTAATGAAATTGATATCACGTGACTGTGAGGTAAGAAATTCAAAATTTTCAAAGGTTTCATGCCTTAGACGTAGTTGCATAACGTAAAATTTCGACGAAAGATTTAAGATACTTAATAAGTTGTGAGAGTAAGGCCAAATGATGATTTTTTACCTGAAATTTTACTTTACAGTCGTAAATTTCCTGTTTTCCTTGACGTTATCTCTATAAGTTATTTATAGATTTTTTTTTTTTTTTTCGGGGAAGGAAGAGAGGAAACTCTTTTACGAGCACTGCAGAGACAAGCAGTAGTGTCGGACTCGAATACTGCCGTCCTAGGGAAAAAATTCGTTAAGTGACATTTTGGTCGAAAATTAGTTTATTATAGCAATCGATTCCTGAGACGATTTCTCGTTTTACCGTGCTTGTAAAAATCATAAAAAATTTTTTAATCTTGAAAATGAATAATCTCAGTGAATATTCTTATCAGGTGACGAAAAAAGGGCGTAAGTGACATAAAATTTTGAATTTGCGTCGGAAAGGAGGCGTAAGAGCACTTACTGCCTTTTTACTCTGTAAAGTTCATGAGAGAGAGCATGGGTTCCAAAATAAAAACTCCTTATGTACTTAAGGAGGTTTTTGCTCTGGAAGTAGCATGAGCTGGGGTCTCACCTACAAAGAAAAAAAGGCCGTAAGTGCAGAGCAGACCTTGATTTTAAATAAATAATAAACGTGTCAACTTTCAATTTTATTAATTTTTCATTTAATGTAACAATTAATAATAAATAGTACAAATCAGGCACGTCAGCCTCATTCACGATGGATCGCAAATAAGATTTACGAAAAAAAATGTACTTAATGACTTTCTTAAGTGGTAGACGCATCGGTTTCCGGGGGTATTTACAGCCAAAAAAAGGCGTTAAATGCACTTAACGCTTTTTTACAAAAGAAAATTCACCGTGCAAAGGGCGTAAGTATAGTTTTTCTAATTTTCCGTTGAAAAATCGATTTTTTTTTGTAATTAATGAAAAGATCATGCCTTATTTACCAGATAACACTTTTTCTACTGTTAAAAAATTTCTTTTTCATCATATTCTAAACACAATCAGTTTTTGTGGAATTTCTCAGTTGTGCATGAACTGCACTTAACGACTTTTTTCCCTGGGACGGCAGAATAAGAAGTGAGAGTCTGCCAATGATATACGAAAGCAGATCACTCGCAACCATACAATACCGACGAAAACCTCTCTGTTGTCTTTTGACTGTAGCACACCTTTAAATTGCGAAAGCAAATATTGAGGTGTAGCCATCATCGAGGTTCGTACTATGCATCTAAGCACATCGGTAAAAGTAGCAAGGAAGTGACCTATATTAAAGAAAAAAGTTGTAATATACTATTATTGTTGGCACAATTATACATGCCTACAATTAGACTCAAACCCTTGGTAAAATATCTTGTTATATATAGTGCACTACTTATACTTAGTTTACTAATGGTAGAACATAATCCGAACCTTATGACAGTAACCATCAAGGTCACCCCTAGGTATCAGACAAAATTCCATCTTTACGAACCTCCGTAGAGATTTGTGGTCTCTGAAGTACGGAATGATGTCAGAATAACACTTATGATTCGGCTATTAGTTTTTAAATTACCAATTTTGCGTTACTAAGAATTTTCATTCTCAATCTTCAGAATTCTCTTTTACCTCTTCTACTTCATCATCATCATCTTCCTCCTCTTCTTCTTTGTCATCTTCATCCTGATTTTCTTCATTATCATCTTCCTCTTCTTCTTCTTCTTCTTCTTCTTCTTCTTCATCATCATCATCTTCTTCTTCTCTTTATTCCTGATCGTTAATTTCATCGATTTCAGATGGAAACAGGACTAGTGTGCTGTTTGATAAAATTTGTATTAAATTGCTCTTCATTTTTGAAACATTTAATGAGTAACTTTCTTTCGAAGGGTCTTCTCCAAGAAACAGTGTAAGTGCTGCTGCTGCAGAATAAATACCATAGCTATTACCATCTGGCTGCCTTGTCATCCTTTCGAATACTATATGTTTATTTGTAATCCAAGGAAAGCATGCTTTTAAGTATATCATCTTTTTTGGATGCACTTCATATTGACAGACTATTATATACATGAATAATTTTACCATCTAAGTAAAAAGTTCTCCAGTGTTTTGATGCTGATCCACCAAGAATTTGAACGGCTTTTTCGTACACCGGCTCTATAAGTTTAATACTAGTGTACATGTAATTGACACTTTGTATTTCAATAGTTGAATGTATACGTATTAAAACACGTATAAAGGCAACCAAGAAATCATCATTAAGCCAGCTGATGATAAGTAAAACGTTACATCTTACTGCGTTCACCGTAATTTTTCTGTTATCATTAAAGTTCTTGAAACCTTGAAATTCAATGTCACTCAGTTTGTCATTTTGGTACGATGATACAAATTCAAGATCATCAGTTCCTTTGTCATCAACTCTAAGTGTTTTTTTAATTTTCCTTGTTTTGATTGCATCTTCCGTATGAATAGGATTTCTAATTGGCATTTGCCGAGTATATCTACTATCAATAATTTTTGGTAGCATACAATCCACGTAAAATCTAACCAATTGCTTTTGCATTTTTCTTTCCAAAATTCATGATCAACATCGACTTTCATAATCTAACTGTCTTTTTTTGTATGGAGAACAAAAAGACAATACGATTTTTTAGATGTATGCAGCTATCTTTGAATTTGATAATAGTAATCGTGTGATTTGTTTAGTTCTTTGACAATTTTTTAATTAAAGATTTTTCGTACAGTTTTACATTTTTCTATTGCATCTGTCACAGTCAACTCTGCAGCAACATAAGGGCATTTAATTTCAACGATTTCATCTTTTCCAACGAGTCCATCTGGAGAACAACCAAGCATGGGTAATTTTTCATCCATGAACAACCTGCAGTCTCTCAAATCTGGATACACTTTTCTCAGTTCGCTCTTGGCTGCATCTTTTTGTTTAATACCATACTACCATACTTCACACTTGGAATGTGTTCAATATTTGGCGAATATGAAATGTTTTTGACTCTTGCTGCACAGTATCTCTTTCGATTAATTCTCATTTTTTTTTGGATTTTTTCGTTGCTGTTCTGAAATTTTTTTCCTTAATTCATTATAAATTATTGGAGGTTGATCAACATCAATGTGCTTACTACCGTAAAATTTATTAGCACCTATTCCTTTAAAGTGACTAGATTTCCTTCCATGCTCTATCCTTCGTTTGCGGGTGTGATCAACTTTTCTTAATCTTCGATCAGTTACTTTTTGTAGGATTAGCGGTATGAGTTTATCCATAATTTTATATAGTTGCATTAGGGATTCTTTATCATTATGATGAGTCACAGCTATGGTAATTCTAGTACTATACTGATTAGTTAAACTGTAATTCACTCTTTTTCTATTCAAAGTGTGAAATTCCAATGAATTCAGTTCTTCCGCTTTATTATTTGTAGCTCGGTGAAAAAAGGCTTTCACTAAACTGACTTGAGTACTCGATTGCATCTAGTATTTTTTGAAACAGACCTATTTTTAATAAATTTTGTACATGGTTTTCAGACTCTTCGTTACATTTGTTTTCTGCCGTACCACAATCTTTATGTTCACCAAAAATATGATATGGGACATTCAAGATGTCTTTTTGTAGCTCTACTATTTTAGTTTCCCAGGAAATACTGTCGTTGATTCGTTTGAAAATAACATTTTCTACTGCCTGTCGAATCGCAAAAACATTTGATTGTACAATGTTTCTCAATTTAACAAAACCTTTGATCCTTGGTTGATTTCTTGGTTGTGTTATTCGAGATACAGTTCTTAATTTCTTACATAAATTTCTCAATGAATGATTCGTACATAAAATACGTTCAGGAACCATATTGTAATCACGATAGATATTGTTATCAACTATAGCTTTGTAAACATTACTATCGCCATCTGTTATAAGCGTTTTTTAAATTAATCCGTGCAATATAACACTACATTTAAACCCTTCAAAGATAATGTCACTTTCCATAGCCGTTGAGGGCCTACAAGCATTCCAATTCTTGTAACATATGTGCTGAGGACGTTTGCCCGTTTTTTTTTTATCTAGTACAGGTGGTACAATATTTATTTCTAACTCCGTAAAATAACACTTTTCCCGTATAATTGTTAATTATAACAGCTGCTCCTGATAAAGAATTATAGCTGGTTCCATAAGACCTTTTATCCCAATCGCCATCAGTACAAACTGTAGTATACAGTATACCTGATGAAGTAACGTGTCCTCTTGAGATTGCAGATTCTCTTGCTTCTTTTCCAGCAGCTTGCAGACTTGCATTTGTCACATCTATTACTTTTTTATGCACAATATCTTGGTAACCCTTGAAACTTTTATCGGACATGCAATCTATGTTCATGCCGGCACAAAGTTCTTTCAACTGTTGATAACCAATTCCAATATGTAGTGATGTACTTACAGCTGCTGTATTAATATCCATATAATCATCATCTTGAGGTTCTGACCACACCGAAGCTTCGTGTTTATAGATGTTACACTGGAAAAATAATTTTGATAACAGTCAAAATTTTTTAGTTTTATCTTTTAACCAACGCCATTCACTGAACGGACAATTTTCGATGTCTTCTACGTGATTGCAGTATGCAGCTTGCATTTCTTTCATAACGTAATCGAAATCTACTACCAATCGAAAATTATTTTCAAAGTCATCTATATGCTTGTCTGCACTAATGTCGTAAGAAAAATTACAGAAAATCTCGTCAGAAGAACAATTACCGGACATCTCGTCAGTAAACGTGGAATAATTAGCATTGAAACTATCACCATCGGACAAGACATCGTTTTTCTCCCGTGCATGACAATGTCGATTGTCTGGATAACAATTCTTATACTTTTCGCTTCCCACATTCTCACATTTATTTCTATGTTCAGTAAAATGATATGAACCAGATGTATTTTTTTCATTACTGTTATGAGTGTTGCAACTGTTCGTTATGTTTAAATTAATACAACACTGGTCATCCAACAAATCCATTGATTTCACAACTTAGTTCTTGTCAAAAGTATAACTTTATTAAAAAACAGTATTTAATTTACTATTCGAAGTACTATTATTGCAACTTTCGATAACATGTATACTATGATTTGTACTATCAGTAATCCCGTAGTTCTTTTATGTCTAGTACAATTTTTGTATGCATCGATTTTTGATATTTTAATATTATCAGTGTGATAATACATTGTGCTCGATCTACTGTAACAATCTTTATCATGAACAGCAAAGTCACAACAACCGTTAGTAAAGTCATTTTTTATGCTGGAATGATATTTCACATTCATTTTGTATGACTTCACTTGCGACAGATATTCTGCTGTCTTGATTTAAAGCAATCTTAAAATTAATGTTTTTCTTCAAGTCTACGCGTGTAGTTTTACCGATGTTTCTGTAATGAAAAATAAAAAGATAAATAAAACTCTATTAAATAAATGTACGTATTATTAGTAAGCCAGCATAAGGTATATTTTTCAACTATCGTGGTCTTCCCTATTTCAAACATCCAAAAAACCTTCATTTGTGTTTAAATCATGAGTGATGTGTATAAAAAATCATTTTTCCTACCTAGGGCACTTTTGCAACCTTAGTACACCCTCGGTAGGAAAAACAGCGCCACTCATGTGCATCCGACCAGGGGGATCCCAACGGTCCCTAGGCCGCGCCGTTGCTTCGCAAACGCCCTAGGGCCCAGGGATCGCCCTGGGGAGGTGCACATTTGTGACGAAAACTACTATAATAGCTTTCGTTAAAAAGAGCAGAATGATGCATAATATTCGTATGTATTTATTTGAATGATATATTATTATATGTATCAATCTAAAGTATCGTAAAGGCTTCTCTGATTATCAGCTTGAGTTCATTCTATGTACTATTCATTTTCATCCACTTAGAGTTTATTTAACGGAGCTAATTCTGCAATTATTCTTATAAATCTTTAAAGAGAAAAAAACTTTTTCACCAAATTTTGATGACCATCTAGCTGCTAGCTAGAATCGATGTGTAAATTATAACAATTTTGTTTTTGAAAAAAATAATCTATATCAAATGCCTTAGTTGATTTGTGGAGGTAAATAATGCAAATCTTTAATTTTTTTTAAAACAGAGTCCAAGTTGAGAATACTTTTTACTGGTCAGTTTTTACCGAAGTTTGTACCCCTAAGGAGAAGATTTCACTTGAAAGTAGTGTTATTTTGTTTCGGATTGGATCCATATTTTTTATTGATCGATCGTCTTTGCTCTTTTCTGATCAGGGGACTTTTATCCCTCCGAACGCCCCCCCCCCCTTCCGCGAGGGCTTTGCCTCCAGCACTACAACCGGGGCTGCCGCTCGCGCCGCTGGACTCCGTACAACATTTCTGGCGAACTATATGAACTAATTGTACAACTCATCCCATTTTCGTCACATATATTACAAAATATTGTGTTGTGATAGATAGTATATATATCGAACCATGGTGTTTGTCTTTATTTGTCTGTATTTAATTGTTATTACTTAACAATTTTTATTAACCAATTAAACAATTAATTTTTTGCTGGAAAAATATTCCTCCAGATTCTTTGGCTCATTTCACGTCGAAATGCTTATCTGAACATTTTTCGCAAACTCAAAACTTTTCGAGTAAAAAATTCCTAAAGTATGAAAAAAAAACATTTTTACTATTTTCAACGACGTATTACTCAGCTGTTACTGCATTATTTTCCACTCACCTGGGCTCAAATGGTATCTTTAGATGTGTACTTCAAGATAAAAAATTGATTTATAACAATCCGCAGCTTGGCCACCGAGGTATTGTTGATTAACGCACGGTCGTTTTTATACTTACGGCCCGTGGACGTGTATACCTGTATATGCATCTACATATAGGTATGCTTATAGCGTATGCTTAATTAACAATACCGTGGTTGACAAGCTGCGGATCGTCATAAATATTTTTTTATCATTAAGTACACATCTAAAGGTACCATTTAAGCTCATGTGAGTTGAAAATAATGCAGTAACAGCTGAGTAGTACTTCGTTGAAAATCGTAAAAACGTTATTTTTTCGAACTTTAGGAATGTTTTACTCGAAAAGTTTTGAGTTTACGAAAAATGTTCAAATAGGCATTTTGACGTGAAATGAGCCACAGAATCTGGAGGATTTTTTTTCAAGCAAAAAAAATTATTTCTTTAATTGGTTATTAAAAATTTTCAATCACAATTAATTCCAGACAAATAAAGACAAACAGCATGGTTTATCGTTTTTAGGAGGTCAAAATACACAGAATAAAAAAAAATACCATGGACTCGAATCGTCTACGGGCACTTATCAGCAAAACTCTACTAAAAAGTGCGGCAATTTGCCAAATGCGTGTGGCGCACGAGCGCAGCGAGTGAGCCATTCGACACTGTGTCGCAGTACGGGTGTGTGGGAGGTGCCGGCCGCGGGGGGGGGGGGGGGGGGGGGGGCAGGGTGGAGGGGGGGGGGGGGGAAGGGGGGGGGGTGTTCGGGGGGCGCATCCCGGCCGAGTAAAAAAAAAAGTAGAAAAAAAAACATATGACTATTAAACAAAATGTACTCTGATCATTTGCACTATCAATCATCATTATTATCATTAATAATTACTATAATCACTATCACTATCATCATTATCAACGTAAGGTCCGGGAAAAATACTAATCCACGCACCCTACACGGAGAGAAATATTGGGCTCAGAGAACACAAGCATACGAGTCGTAAGAGCTCAATACAACACCAAGCTGTTTTAACGCGAGGCACCGGGCTC
>JAPYYV010017728.1:0-19355 GCA_030522625.1 Copidosoma aretas | reverse complement strand
TATATATATATATATATATATATATATATATAAATAAATAAGTATGCAAAGTACGTGGACTATGAAAGAGACGAGCTGCGCACAACCACAGCATTGCGCCACGGCAGTACGGCACACTCCGAGCACACACACTACTGCAGTCCCAAAGAGAGACAGTCGGCTATAGCCAAGCTATATGTAGAAGAGAGAAGGAGAAAGATGGAGCGAGGGAGAGAGAGAGGTGCGGGTGGCACAGGGCATTTCTCATCGTAATGTGATTTATGGGGCGTTTTTAACCCCTCCGGGGGGTAATGCTGTCTGCCTGTCCTGCCGACCAGACCAGGCTTGTCTGCCCGAGTGAGAAAGAGGGAGAGAGAGAGGGAGGCCGTATATGCATGCGCATATACTGACTCCACTGCGGTTGATCCCCCGCTCTTTCTCGCTTATTGGAAAAGAGTTTGTGTGCAGTGCTGCACGCGGCCACGCGAACCGCGCTCTTCGATTCGTTTTTTGCAAAAGGGGGCCTTTTAAATACGCATATGTATGGTACCTTGTATCTCTCCCTCCTTTTTGCTCGCGTAAATGCTATGCACGAAGATGCGAGTGTTCCTCGAGGGCTATTTTGAGTTTTAAATAATTTTTTTTTTTATTTAATTTAGCGTGAAAGGTGTTGCGTTAAATCAATGCTGTTAACAGAGCTCTCCTCTGATCACTAAATTTTCACGATCACGAGGCTATAAATATTCAAGCGCATCGTTTCGTTGCACAACGCTTAAAACGCTTATTGCGCGTTTGCGAAGCGAGCTTTTTTATGGAGGGATTTTGCATGCGCATCATTTTACGAAAGTACTAGAGGGAGTTTATGAATACTATTAATACTTTTATGGTCATTTTCGAGTTGCAGGTTAATTATTATCATCTATAGGTGTTCTCGCTGGTCTTTTTGGAAGCTTGAGAAACTTCAAGTCGTTGGATGAAATTTGCCCTTATTGTGCCTGTTCAATGGACAAAGTTAGCATATACAAAATTCATACCAATTACAATTATTACGCTTTTTATTTCGAACATTATTTTAGTCCAAGTCTGGAAACCTATTTTGACTATTGACCCTATACATTACGTTCTACTATACTTATACACTTACATTTTTGTCTTTATCAATATTTTGTCTCTATATCTTTAACAAACTATATCAGATAAATCGGTCTCACCATCGGATAACTAGTACATAGGTACGTCTGCTTTGTGGATGAATACCTCTATATCTGTCATCCAAAAGTATATCGAGTATAACTTTTGAAACGATTCCTTTCGATCTTCAATTCTGGACTAAAAAACCACAAGAGAAAAGTCACCCTCAACACTCAATACCACGAAATTTATTTTCTAGTCCACAGACAATCTTCACCAAGAAATTTTCACAGTAATCTTAAAAGCAAGTACTACCCCGACCCCCAAGAAAATCTCATTCTCGCGTTATCACATACGGATATTCTTCCTCTCTCTCTCGTACTCCGTTCCACTACACTTGCCTGTCTTCTTATCTCCCGACAAAAGTTTCTTATCGCGCCTTGGCGCTTAAGTCTCCCCAAACTAAGACAATCGCAATTTCACTCGCTCGTACCTTACAAATTGTATGAGAGTGTGTGTATGTGTGCACGCCCACGCAGGAAGAACCGCGAAAACTAATTAAACCCCGCGTCAATAGGAAATCCAGCGATTTATCATAAGATCCCAGGGTAAATAATAAAATGAGCAATCAAAAAACCGAAAGAAAGAAAGATTCGTGCAGCCTTACTAAAAAAGCTTGAAATAACAGTCAAAGCTCATGCGTCAGAAAAGCCTCTTTCTTCGCTGAACATTATAGTCTTCGACGAAGGGCCGTGATTTCATTAACAATAATATTACGTACCTTACATGCGCACACTCACCCGATCGTTATTCAAATTATTAGAGAACACAAGCATCCTATACGTGTACTTACGATCGAATTTTCGTACACCTATATACATACGTACACGCAAGTAAGTACAGGGCAAGCGCACGAACTTAGGGACGACGAAGGCGCGCACGCGACTTTGATTGAGTTTGAGAACTCATTGCATTTGCATAATCGGGCGCCCAGATCAGGCCGGGCGTCCCCATCTATATAGGTATATCAACCGAATAGAGCCCCGTGCCGGCCGCATTAAATTATTCGCACCCCCCTCCTACCCCGTATTCGTGCATATGCGCCCACTGCATTTTATACGTCCGTGATTCCTTACCACTTCTCTTTATCTCTCTCTCTCTCTCTCTGCTCTTGCGCGAGCGCACGTGCACGATCCGCGTTACATATATACATATAATACCCACACACTAATTTCGCGAAATGCCGTTCCTCCGCCGCACCGGCGTCTTTTGCCTTTCCCGCGCTGCACATATTTATAATGCCTCTTCCGCCGAAGCTGCAGCTCGCACCGGCCGCGGAACTTTGATTTACGCGTGTAACGACGCGCGCTCGCTGTTTGTGCGAATCAGGATTGTTAGGACGCCTGCTTTCTTTACTCTCAGCTCAGCAGTCGCGTGCGAATTAAAATAAATACCTGCGTTGCAAAAGAGCGCTATTTTATTATCTGAAATCTTATTCATCCTTTCGTGACTTCATCGCGCCCGAGCAAGTGCAAATTGCCGGATTACCTTACCGGTACAACACATACGAATCGGGCGCGAAATAATTATTGCGATCATCGGGAGAGGTTGAAAAATTACCGCGCACGCAGGTACGAGAGCGTTTATATATACCCAACTGCGGTCCTGAGAAGAACTGATGCAGTGTTGAAAATTGTCCATACACCGATGTAGCGTATGCACACGGGTGTTTATAGCCCAAGGTGCAAATAATATCTAACCATAACGTGTTTACGTGTGCGTGCGCACATACACGTAAAGTACAACTCTAGCTTGTCGGTTTTACGAGTGGAAGAGATATACCATCTAATGAACGACTGGTTCGGTTGGCGCGAGAAAAAACGAATAAGAGAGACATCACACACGCGGAAACCCATCAGCCGATATTACGAGCTGCCGTTCGTTCGAATGATGTATATAAAAGAGAGGCAACGTGACGTTTGCGTTTACGGCGGCAGCTGATGGTCAATAATTGGTGTATATGCAATATATATATATATATATATATATATACGTGCAATTTTTGCAAAATGGAGAACAGACTTTCGACTTTCGACAGACATGCGAAGGGTGGAACGTTTGAGATTTATTGATGATTATCTGATTAATTTTTTATTTCTTTTGTATTGCATTTTTCAGTTATTCTCTGATGCAGTTATTATTATTTTTAATAATTCTTTTGTCCAGCTCAACCAAATGATCGGGCACAAAATTTGCGCGAGGATAAATCAATTCCGACTAATGATTTTGCACTTTTTAGCACTTAAAGTCGTCAAGTTCCTCCCAGCCCATTATACTCAATTCCTCATTTTACGTTATATCCCTACTAAACAGCTCGCAAATAAAGCAACGAGTCAGAGAAGTTTGCTCGTAAAACACCTATAATCGCAGTGCAAGAGAGAACCGGTCGACCGGTGTGTGCCATTGCGCCATAAAACGATCATCCCAAGCTTTCTGCAGTTATTTTAAAACACAGTTTCACACAGATGACGCCTGTGCGATACGTCGCTCGCGGAGGCGCTTATTATTCCTCATATCCATTTATATATATCCGCACACCCATCCGCCCACTCATACTTGCCCCAAAGAAAATGAATAAAAAATAATAAAAATGCGATGGAATTATCGAGAAATTAATGTGATCGTTTAGCCGAATTTCATTGCGTGACTTACCTACTTACGCTAATAAAAATTCGCGGATAATGTCTCCATTCGGCTGTTTTTTTCCTTACTTTTCCGTTCGGCTCATTAATTACGAGGTGATCGGAGGTTGTATCCCGTAAGCTTAATCCAGCCCGACGCGCTGGAATGCGCTTAAACTAGTCGGACGAGTCTTCCTTTTCTTCTTCTTCTTCTCTTTTTTCTCTTTTAACTCTATAAGCTCAGGTGGGTGTGGTGGACCTCGGACATTTTCAGCGACATACGAGAATAAAATTCTGTTGATACCACAAATAATAATGATGAAACGTGTTTGGAAATCCTTTTGGGGGGAGAATGCCGAATTTTCGAGGTGATTACACGCTTTACGCTTCTGAAGTAGCGGCTCATGTACGCGGCTCGGTGGAAGTCATTTGTCATATTTAAATTGGATTTATTTTTATTTCTGTGTACACGGTAATGGATTGATTAATCGTTCGATCGGAAAGAAAAATAATTTTACTGATCATCCAATTAGTCTGTATATTGATAGTACGAAAGCTTTTGACGTACTCGAATTAATCTGAATCTTTTACTGAATAAATTTCTTCCTCCACCAAACCACTGAAACATTATAATAGTACTTATATTATAGATGGGCAAACAAAATTTTTCAACGAACTTTTTCAAAAAATGTATTGGAGTTGTACCTCTCACGTGTTAATTTCGAGCAATAACAGTTATTATCAAGCACACTGATCCACCAGCCCGTAAATGATTCTGCAAAAACAAGACACATTAGGGCAACTTTTTTCTCACGGGAAGAAAAACCCCACACCCGCAAGACAAAAAAATACTGGCCATTCGTGAAGTCTCTGTTCAAAACGTCAGCAGCCGCGGGGACTTTAACAACTATCCTTTTTTCCCTTTCAACCCCCATATACTCTTTCATACCCCCTCTCTCGTTCATCGCGCGACTTTTATCTGACCTTTCTCTGCCGCTGGACAACTGCTGTTCGCCAACTGTAAGACACTTTGTTAATTAATTGTTGCGTCGGCCAAGTAAAGTTCGCGTCCGAGGCGTACGCGAGTGACTGACAGAAGTTTTCTCTCAAAAAATAAAGGTGAGAAGGTGAGAGGAGCCTTTTTTCCCTCTTCCGTTCCCGGGGCGCCGGCAGGAGCAGATCATTGAAAAGTTCCACGTGGAGGGTGAAGCGAGCGAAGGAGAAGGTGCGCAAAGTTTGTGGCGTTTTAATTAGCTGAATGTTACTTTTGCGCCCGGCAGACAGCTGTTCGGCTCTTATGAATTGGATCTCGAATTTCCGAGCCTGCGATTTTGATCGGTGTAAATTTGTACGTCTGCCAGGGCTGAGATTTTAATCAACTCGGGACTTGTAGGATTCGAGACGAGACGTGTATGAAGATTGAATTCGGGGATGAATTTTATTTCTTGTTAATGTTGTGTTCATTTAAACTTGATATTTAGGTATATATCTGCTCAACTGTGCGTTTTGGACGGACATGAACATTACTGTCGTACGCTTTGCATCGTTAGCATTTGCAAAGCTGTTTACCTTTTATCGAGCCTTTTATATGAACCACTGGTTGGCATTAGCACATTTGTAACTAATTCCGTATATGAAAATATGCTATGTACCGAACTATTTTGGACTTAGAGCCCACAGTCCAATCAAATAAATTTTAAATAATATTAAATATTTGAACTAAAATGTATGAAAGTTCTTCCAATACCTGTAAGGAGAACAACACACAGTACCATACTTAGTATTCCACTGCGGGGCACTGCAATCTTATCAAGGCTCCATTAAATTCAACAAAAGGACGGTGTCATTTGAGCACATGAAAATCAAGGTCCCGAACGACGAACTCTCCCGTGCGAACGCAACGTCCTGCAACAGGAGAAGAAACCGGCATTTTAGTCGCTCGCACGATGGTCATGAGCAACGCACTTTTATTTTTTCGGCGACCTTTCGGCCTGCCCGCTCTCACTTACCTTACACACATACACGCTCAGCTGCTCGCGTAGGCGTACACGCACGGCCCACCCTCCCTGCCCTTTTTCATCCTTCTTCTTGCTCTTGCTTCTCTCTGTTGTACTCGCGAGCGTAAAATTTGTACCCGGACTCCGCTAACACATGCTGGGCAATATTACAAACGCGATATTTTTCGAAGTCGTGGGCGGGTCCGGCAGGGCATTCATGTATACAGTACCTTTACGACGCCTTCCATTCACAGAGTAATTTTTTCGTCGTACCCTCAAGCTCACCAAGATCCTTGGGTATACGTACTACGCGTACTTTCGGAGCGTCGATACAACGTTTTTTTATTGATCGGAAATATTATTAATGCCACCAGGCCGAGCCGTAAATTCGCGCCTCGATGTCATTAATTGCGGAGTCAGCAAAGCGCACGAGTTACGAAATGTTTGATCTCGGGATGAAACTGAGCGCCGTGAAAACAATGGAAAAACGCAGCAGGGTTTGATAAACGTCATGGAAACAAAAGCTCCAAGCACGCCCCCTCTATTCCCCCATCACCTTCCCAACTGATATCCGTAAATGGCAGGTTGAAAGGGCCGAGAGTGTGTCCGCTGCTTGTATTTATAAAAGGCCGGTTTCCATTTTTGGGAGATAAAACGTATACATCGCGGTGTGCGAGATTATTTAATTGCGAATAACATCGACTCGCTGTCGGATAAAGGCGTGCTAGGGGAAACAATAGCGGCACGGCTGAAGGGAAGGCCGATTTTGGTGCTGTGTTTGGACTTTTTTTTCCTGAGGAAATTCGAACGATTTTTATTTCTGGTCACTCGTTAAATGACGAGTTTTTTCAACCAACTTAAGCACACGCGCTATATCGTATATACTCTTGGAGAAGACTCTTGATACAGTCACAATCGAAAACTCCATTCGGCGATAATCAACATACTCGCCATCAACAATTTCTTTTATTCTCTAATTACTCGAGCGTATTATATACTCGACGAGGCTTTGCACAGCTGCACAAACGCGCACACAGCACATGCAACCTAAGAAAAGCGAGAGAGAGAGAGAGAGAGAGAGAGAGAGTGCTAAGCTCATCAGATTAGCTACAGCTAAAGCATGCATATTCATGAATTATAGCGCGCGCGGGGCCTCTCTGTACTGTTTCTCTGTACTGTGGCGTTTGTTACGCGGGGGTGGGATGGGGCAGTGGTGTATAGAGATGGTGCAGGTGGATGGAGCGCTGCACGTGGAGAAAGGTAAACAAGAGCCACACTTCCTTTGACAAGTCGTGCGTGCTCCTGTATTAATTAATTAATGCAAATTGGACAATTATCATGCACCTATTCGTTGGGCTAGGATGGCTGCTTTGCTGTTTTATCGCGTACTCCGCCTAATACTTCAACGTTGGATTTGCTATAGCTCCATGCTATGGGAAGTATAGAACGAAGAGAGGGACTGATTCCTTGATAAGGAATGGACCCAAGTGTGTATGGTTTATCAGACAGTATTCCGGGACTGTTTGACGCCCTTTGTTTACTATTTATATTCATTCAATTAGATCCGCAGAGAGCAGTGCCTTCGATCATCGCATACTCCCACTTTCAAAGGATGTCGAGAAGCTTTCAATAATTGTGTAATGATGTGCATAGTTGCGATGTGAATCTCATGTACATGTATGCATATTTTATTAATTCATGAATAAGATTGTTTTGAATTTTTCATTGCTCAACTTGTGCTTCTCGAGTGAAAAAAGTGTAACCTTCCTGTTTATCCTGTTATGGATCAATCTAATGTGTATTTTTTATGAAATCCGTGCATGTTACTCGATCTAAGTTAGAAAATTAAATAAGAAAAATTGTCATAAAAAAGCTGATTTTGTTATTCTTGGTTCCTTAAAGGAAGTTGTTTCCATTGGCTTAAAGCTGGCTACCTCAGCAACTCCATGAAAAGTAACCCACTCACCCACCTACTTACCCGAAACCCCGTCTCTTGCTCATCGAAGTAGTCCATCGCAAAAGATCTCCCGTGCAACGGAAATCCACCCCTTCACCCTCAAAAGAAAGGTAAGAAACTGCGGCCGAACCCAGCGCATCCCTCTTATTGCAACAGCTCCTCGAGTGCGTCCCACTGAGCAGACCCGCTTACGCCCGCGCTCCTAATGAGAATAATCCAGAGCGCTCGTAATTACGAAGTTAATTGGATAGCCAGCCGGTAGCAGCAGCAGCAGCTCAGCCGAGCCCAGGGGGTGTGAGCGCTGCAGTCGTCGCGCTTGCAAGTGTTATATGCGGGGGCGACAGTCATAACGGAATCGCGCGCTAATTGGATAAGACTCGAGTGTCGTGGTGCATATGAGCCAGGAGGCGCGACGTTTCGCGCCCCGCAGACGCCTCGCGTCGGTCTGGATTACGCATCGCCCCCCCCCCCCCCCCCCCCCCCCCCCCTCTTATATTTCACTCCTTGCGTTGGGAGAGAAAGTGCTGTTGCATTACCTGCTCGCACTCGCGTTTCGGTGGCAGATGTCGGGAGCTCGCAGGGGATTGACGGGTAGGACCGGCGGGATTTTTTACTTACGGTGCTCGCCTGTTGCTGCGAGATGAGGCGCGCGCAGGTGTGATTCCGAGCTGACAGGCTCGAGAGAAATCGGGCGCGATTGTTTTATTTTTTTCGACCGAGAGGGGCGGACGCAAAGTGGTGGCAGCTGTTATTGCCGCGGTTTAATGAGCTCTCCCGCGGTGTAATTTTGACTGACTGTGACAAATGGGCGCGTTACCTGTCCTGCTTATCCAGAGTATATAGGGGACCTGTAGCCTGGATTATTTTCCTCAGGCGTAGCCGATTAGCTTGTTACCCGTACCTATCAAGAAAATTGTTTTTCCGATATTCCTCCTATTTTTTTCGAAGACCACCCCGCATTGAAACGTGGCAAATGATAAGAATAATATCCAATACAACCGATTGTGAAAGACAAGTGCTTACGTTTGAACGGCGAATAAGTATCAAATATCCATGCCTCCCTGCGCCCCGGAATCATTTTATCGGGAAGAAAAAAGGGGAAAAAAAAAATTGGCAAAATCCGGTAGCCGGGAGCTTCATAATACACGCAATTCCGTCGCGTGTACATATGCTCTCGGAGCCAAGTGCCTCGTGTAATGTATCCGCAGAGAAAGATAAAGACCAGCGACAAAAAGAAAGAAGAAGTAGGAGCAAATGAAAGAAGAGGAGGAAGAAGAATGAGAGACACCCCTGCATAAATCATCAGGCGCGCGAAATCGAGAGAAGACAAAAGGTCGATTTCTCTCCGGGCGTCGAAGAGAGTGCGTATGCTTATATATATATATATATATATGTATTATATCGCGGCACAAAACTACATCTCGAGGGTATACACGCATGCAGAAAGTAATCTCTCCAGAGGGTGGAGAGGGGGTGGAGAAGAAGGAGAGACAAAGCGAGTGCGTGTGTGTATGATGGCAAGGCGAGGCATTGAAAATGCATATCGTGACCTCGTCCACAATCTTCTCCTCCTCCTTCTTATCCTTATACCAACTCTCTCTCTCTCTCTCTCTCTCTCTCTCTTTCTCTCTCTCTCTCTCTCTCTCTCTCTCTCTCTTGAGAAAGCGTATATTCTCCCTCTCAAGCCCCACTCTCTCTTTCTCATTCTCTACGGGTTCATCATAATTGTGGGGTCGCGTTTTATACGAGGGAGAGAGAGAGAGACATAATAGGCGGGAGTGTGAGGAGCAAAAGCATGCCCGTCACTGTCGTATGCCAATATTCTTTGGGGACTTTGGGAATTGCGATACAAATTACAAGTCAGATGATGCAGGAGAGGATCGGTATGAAGAATTGACTCTCTTATTATTACTGCCTGTATATTTATAGTCTGCGGGCGCGCGCTAAGTTGACGTCTCTCGTGGTGTGGGGTTCTAATGAGCGTGACGTTGCGTCTTGTGGAATTCAATCTGCACATCAATCTTTGAGACAACACATTGATGTGTTGTGATGTTGTTTATTATTAGATATTCAGATTAGTATCAGTTGGAAATACTTGCATATTGTGTACACCGGTGTACACATTAAGGTGACATATAAGCAGAGAGTATTTATACGTAATTGGCAATGTAAGTTACGATGTAGATTTATGAGATTATTAGGATTGTCAACTTCAAAATAATACATACTTACAGTAAGAGAAGGCTATCTCAAGCACATAATATCAGCTAATGAAAATAATTGCAGAGAAACAAATAAGGCATGTGGATTATGAATAAGAAGGGCAGAGATATAAAAAAAACAATGCGCCAGTATCGTAGCATAATAAACATCATAGAAACAAGTGATAGTGCGATACACATGTTAGTTTCGAACTGAGAGAAGGTTTCGGGACACCGTGTTCCAGGCATCCCCCCCCCCCCCAATCCAAACTAGCAATGCAGATGATCAAAAGAGCTGTGTAAGGTGTAAGTGTTCTTGAGACGAGTTACAGGCTTTGAAGTGTTTTTATTGGTGTATCAAAGCTTAAACATACAGATTAGGTCAATACAATTTATAAACGCAGGTCGATATGGATAATAAGTAATCACATTGAACACTAAGTTCAAGGAAATGCTTCTGATAGTGGTACGTTGGATAAAGCCTAATAAGTGTAGCAATTCCAGTGTAATGTGAAGGTGACATGATGATCAAGGATGATGAAGTCAAAAGTTACAAGACTACTGTCAAGAAACTATTGTACAAAGTGTGGTCAACACAGATTCTAAAACTCATAGAAAGAAATTGCTTTATTTGAAACAAGTGGACTAAAGGACAAATAAAAAAATTAATTCGTATAAATAATTTCATTATCACACCTCTTCAATCTTTTAAAAAAATATGAATGATTTCCCACAAAAATCATAGTATTCCTGTAATAAAAATCAAATAAAATAACTTATCGAGATGATTCAAAATGAAAAAAAAAGCTACTTAGAAGCGTATCAGATGATTCTTTTTGAAATTTTGAGTTTTTGGTACAAATTTAAAATTGGTACACGAAATATCTTTGAGGCACTATGACCGTAGATATGGTCGACTTCGATCCCTGCGGCCAATCATACCCTCCATTTTTTTTGTTTTTTGGTGATTTAAAAAGTGCTGTCTAGCATGGGTTTGTTTGATATTTTTTTTGTAAATATCACAAAAGGCATAAATTGGAAACTGAGATGTCAAATGTCGGTTATACGAGAAAATTCTTTCAAAACTTTTTCCACACTCGCGAAATAAATTTTTTTTTTTTGCGTTACGCACAGGTTGAGTATTAACAATAGAGACTTGCTCCGCCTTGTAGGCTGGAGTCACTGGCTGGGACTTTTCCAACTTTAGCCTGTTGACAACGGAAAAAGTGTGGTCAGTTGCTTGCTAGTATTAATCATTAAGAAAACAATGCTACAATATTATGACGTTTCACCCGAGTTTTATCTTTTCCGTAGGCATTGGACTGTTTATGTCCTTGCTAGACTTTAGCCAGTTGTGTTTAAGACTGCCCTCGCTTGCTGTGGACTTGGCTGTATTTTGTGAGTCCGACTGATGGGTATTGGTCGTTGTGTCGTTCCGCCTCGAAAAGTTACTGTCCGCGTACATTATCATCTTTATCACCATTATCATCATCATCATCTTTACCATCATTATTATTATCATCATCATAATCATCATCATAATCATTATCACCATCATCATTGTCATCATAATTATCATCCATCATCATCATCATCATCATCATCATCATCATCATCATCATCATCATCATCATCATCATCATCATCATCATCATCATCATCATCACCATCATCATGATTATCATCGTTTTGATAAACATGATCATCATTATCGTCATTATCATCATTATCATAAGCATTATTATCATCATCATCAGCATCGACATTATTATAATAATCAACATCATGTCGTCATCCGAGAATATCGAATTCGAGCGATCGTTCGATGGTGAGGGAAACGCGAAAAAGTCGTCTAGCGTCTCAAGTGCACTCTCGAGTTCCGAATCTGAAGTACTATCACTGGGCATAGGCTTGCGTAGACCCGTGAGCGGGTTGATAAGGTACTGCAGTGGTTTACCCGAGGAAGTGTACTTGGGCGCACCGGTGGATTGAGAGTCTGCGACTTTTAAAAACTCATTTTTTGTCTTTTTAACCGTGGACGAAATTGCTTTAGTCAAAGCCGACGGTTTTGCTTTTATCGCCACCGGTGCGCTTTCTTGACCCGTAGATTTTGTCTGTCAAAAAAAAAATTGATCAGATTATTGCGTTACTATTAAAAGTATATATGGTTATAAAGGGTTTCAGCATATTGTTGTATTTATCATAGATATCATATTATACTTGGCAGCAAATATCTAATATATCACTGTTTTATCTCGCTACCATTATACATCGTGCTGAAGTTCCAGTATGATTGCTTCTAAATATCTCCGAAGAAATAATGATTTTATGCTATTAAGTAGTGTTTAGGTATTAGATGTAATAATATCTAATTTCCAGAACATGATTATGCGAATAAAAAACAATATATTGAAGGACGAAGTCTCCGAAAGTTTTTTTAGTGTACATGGGAGAACAGCAAAAAAAACACTGACACGGGCTTTGCTCTTGTCCAGAAGAACAGTGTTTATTTTTTGTGTGAACTGAAGGTGGATATAATATGGGTAGAGGAAGGTTTATGGCAACCGTAACGCGTTTGGTAATCATCCTGTAGTATATTGATTTGAAAGAATGATGAAGGGTTAATTTGTAACAAGCGAATGGTTACTTCATTTGAGTATTAAAAAAATATTATTTTCATGTAGTAGGTGAAGTACCTTTGTTTGTAAAGCTTAAAAATAGAAAGGTCAGTAGAACAGTTACAATGAATGAGCGGTGGAGAAATTAAAAAAAAAAAAACAATTAAGACCAAGTTGGTGGAATGACTTTAGACTGTAAGTGGCCATAATAGTGGTAATGCACGAAGAAGTTGACGAAGTTTGGGTCTCTTTAGAGGGAAATACAGTTGAAATTAATACATGCTCGAACACAAATATCAAGGGTAAAGTGCATAATTGAGCAACGAGACATTACACAAAGTTGATGTACTGACTTGATCCACCGAGCCATATTCAGTCAAAAACTATTCTAGAGTTGATAATCTGTTATCTATATCTGGGAATTTCCTGGTAAGATGACTGATACTTTACAAGTGCTCATCAAAATCATTAATCCTGTATGAAAAGATAGATTTCAAGAAAACGAACTCTTGTGTTACCTTTTTGTAGAAAAGTAGCCTCATCTATAATTATATCCACATTATTTTCATTTGCCAAGGTAGATGTCCCATAGGCACAGAAAAGAGCTAGTTAGTACTGCTATTAATTTTTGGCACTGATGTTGCAGTTTATGTTCTGAATATTGTTATTTCTGATTAGTAACAAGAAAAGCCAATACAGGAATCTCAATGCAATACCGATGAATATCAATGAAACTGACTACTAAATATTTAGTGTCACAAAATGTAGAACTACACGACTCATCTAATGCAATTGAATACAGCTTGAGGCATGTATTTTAACATCGCAGTGCCATGTTGCAATTCGCAATGCATGCTTGGGGGCAAATAAATGCCAACGAAAGAAATTAACCAAAGGCAGCAGGCACAGCGAAAGATGAAAGCAAAAAGTCGAATGTGTGTAATTAGATTTGCTCGCTCGAACGCCACCCACCAACACACGCACCCATATATTATCATGTATGTACTCGTAAAAGTCTGCACGCTGCTTCTAAAGAACAAAGGGGGTGAAAGTTCGAAGTGTGGTAAGGATGTATACATATCTAGTCACCGTTATCAATGTCAATTTAGACTTGACTCGCAACATCAACGTACGAACAGACCAGTTGTTGCTGTTGTTATGGATGTGCAGTGATTTACGAGGAAAGCGATACCATTGACTATCGATTATAGGCCATTATTAGCCGGTGCTGAAATGGGCGTCTCAAGTGACTGCACGTATGCGAGGCTCCGAGCGGGAGGTTCTCTCGTTGAGAGATCGATGTCCACAATCTCAGGCAATTGCGTAATAAAATGCACCCATGAGCTACAAATGAATTTTATGGTAAAGCTTATACGTACTTTTATGCTTCTGTACGACATAAATCAATAGATATATTTAATTGGAGAAGCTTGATTGCAAGTGCTTCGTACGTATCATGTACACTTGCGAATAGACATTGATTGTGGAAATTTATCTTCTTGATGATGTTGATCTTTTGAAAAGTTCTTCAAAATTGTGCTTTGGATAGCGTTGCTTAGTAGCCAAGTTAGCACATCTGAAGACTTGTAACAAAAATCAATTTTTCTACAAGTCAAATTAATTTGAGTAGAAAAATTATTCATCATGAGCATACGGTTAAAAAACCCATATCGCAATTTCAGAACCAACTCCGCTGTGAAAGATTTATAAAGCCAGCATCGGCAACACGACGCGCATATCAGTATCTCATGAGCAAGACACAGAAGAGATTACAAATGCCCGCCTGTGCCCGCCCCGTGTCCCTATTTTTCTTTAATCAAGCGATACCCACCCCATCCCCACCTCTTCCCCTTTAAAAAAAAAAAAAAAAAAAAAAAAGAAAAAAAATTAAAAAAACACAACAAAAAAAAAAGTAAAAAAAAAAAAGAGAAAAAAAAACAAAACAAAAAAAAAAAAAAAAAAAAAAAAAAAGAAACAAAGTACTGAGGCATACGTCACAACATGCATGTGAGATACAAGAAGAAGGAATGAAGAAAAAAAGGGGTAAAAAGTCCAAGGCACAGCATCATCATCATCATCATCATTATCATCATCATCATCATCATCGAGTGTATAGGGGATAGAAACACTCCTCCCGCGTGTAGGTACAAGTATGTATGCACGTACGTACGTATAGTCAAGACGCATACACACGCAGACGAGGGGCTCCGCAGCTCGGCTCCTCTCATTCTCTCCCTCGTGGCTCACGTACACGATAATTACAAGCAGCGCGCAATCGATGCAGCACGCCCCAGAGCAGACCTCCTTGTCCCCCGTCTCTATACCTCCTGTGCCACCTCCTCCTCCTCCTTCTCCCCTTTTTTCATCCCGTGTAACACATAGACACATGCATGCGCACTCACTCTTCTTAGGATCGTCCTTTTTATTGTTGCACTGGCATTACTTATACACATCGTACGTACATACTGTACCTATATATATGCGAGAGGCACGAAATTAATAACGCGTGCGCACGAAAGGAGGGAGGTATGGATGGTACGCCGTGGTTGGTATGCGTGAGCTTGTAGGACGCAGGATTTTTTTCAATTTCGCAGCCCCAGGGCGAATTAAAAGCTCTTGCGGGCTCTTGTATGTTCGTGCATATGCATACAGTCGCGGACGCGCGGGAGAGAGAAAAGTTGCGAAAGGAGAGGAGGGTGGGAGGAGGTGGTAAGGAATAAGGTGATGGCCAGGGCTCGCTGGCGGCGTAATGAATTGAGGCGCACGTGGACTTCCGCCTGTAATAAAGAGGAGGACGGTATGTGTATGCGGGCACGTATTACGACCGCGTAAACTACAAAAGCGATTATGGCGCAGTTTTTGGCTGAGAAAAACCGAAAAATCAATGATTTTAAATTTGACGTGTCCAAGACACGTTAGTTATTTATACATATAACTTACGCCCTATATCATTGGGCGTCTAGTTACTATATATGAATATAAATATTGTGCATTGTTTGTTAAACCACGTACTTTTCTTCATAAATTTATCGAATAATGTAGCCTGTGATAAATTGCAGTAGTTTACACATCATCAGACTGTTTTTATTATTCGTATAACATTAGCTCAGACCCTCCATAACAGAGACGAGGCTCAACAATAGGGCCATTTACCCTTAAGTATATACGCACTATCTTTTTGCGAATGTATATATAGGTTCTGAACAGCCTTTTCATCCGTTTTTCTTTTTTTTTTTTCTCTCCTTACAAGTATGTGTTTGCGATACAGGCAGCGATCGTGTAAGCGTTAGCGCTCGGTAGGCACTTTGCTGGGTGCTTGGTATAATTGTATTTGGCGATAATTCCCGCGCCGTCGACGCTCTGTGTACCCATATACATACAAACATCGGGCAGAGGGCATAAATAACTCGCTCGACACGCGAAGAAGTGGTAGATGCCCGTATTGTATGTAGTGTGTGTAAACGGATATTGAAAATAAAAAGGTGTATATATAAGTACACGTACATGCGCGCTTCCCGATTTACACGTGCTTTTTTACCTCTCGCCAATTTATAAGCCAAGCGATTAATCATTCGCGAGCGACTACATGTTTTCATCTGTTTGTAAACGGCTGAGTGTATGTGTGTGTGCATTCAGATGGAAATATAGAGACGATGTATTGAAAATGCCCGCTTATGAGTAATGGAAAAATGTATGCTGTAAAATAAAATGTTTTCGATTAGACGACGGGTCATTTCTGCAGGGTAATGGAGATATTAGATGAAGAGGTGATTTTAGCGTCTTGATTTTCTTCTCGTTATATACATATTGATGTGATGCGCTTTTTTCATTAGTGTAGTGTATGCGCTCATCTATTTTTTGTTTTTTGTTTGTCGTGCAAATTTGATACAACCGTGAAATTATGAACTATCGACGCAGTGTAAGGGTTCAATGGGATTATTTATTGCTTTCACGAGACTTTATCGAAAAATCGATGTTTAACGGCCCAGTTCATAGTCTATTCGCATCTCGATCTACTTGTGCCCAATTATAATTCCTGAAACAAACCAATGTAAGCTTCTTAAATCAAATAATAAATCATAATATTTTCAAAAACAAAAACAACATTTTAACACAAGCTTTTGAACCATGGAAAATCCATTTTTTAACCATTTGATTTTTAATACAATTGGGTTTTTCTCTAGGAATCGAAAAATCACATAATAAAATAATGTTTACTGATAAAATATGATGAGCTCCCGTAACTAAAAATTCTTTGAACGTGAGTTTTTCCCCTAGAAATTCAAAAACGTCAAATTATCTAATGACAGCTTTTAAAATTAAATAATCCGATATCATAAGCTATTCAACTACTGAAATTACTAATAATTTTGTAATGTCAGCACTGAAAATTAAAACAATCCATTATAGAAACTTTTAATTTTCAGTATAGTTGGGATGTTCCCTAGTGGGAATTAAAAATTTAATGAGAAAGCAATACTTGCTGATAAAATGATCTTTGAACTCTCTTAACAATGACAAGAGTTATTGTGAATGTGACCTAAAATTTTAGCGTCCTGATTTCACCAGTTTTTGTTCTCCTATAATTTGAAAAACCTCTGAATCAACTAATACAAGCCATTTAACCAAACTATGACCTCTTTACAATCAATACCTTTATTTATGAGCTCTTAAAAGTCAATAACTCTGCAACATAAATATTTTATTCTCAGCACCAATCACAGCCACCTCAGTTTTTCTCCTTAATTTTGAAATTTACTGATCTAAAGTCAATGGTTTTGATGGTACTTTTTCGTATTACCTAAATTATTTTACAATTAAAGCATTGTTACAACAACCAATACACAAGAAGTTAAAATAATTAAGGTACACTGTAAAAAAACTGCCAAAAAACTTCCTGTACGTACATTAAATTTGTACAGTAGGTCTATCTATGTATATAGGTGGAAATAGATACATACTTGAATGTTATTTAAACTTCTTATTTAATTTTTTATTTATACTCTCTTAAGTCACTGCGAATAAGTCAATATTGACTTATAATAAGTTAAAAGCCGTTTACTTATCGTAATAAGTAAGCGACATTTTACTGATTCACAGTGAATTTTTACTTATTCAACTTAAGGGAGTACGTTCAAGCATATTGCGATCTTCGTACTTATTTTATTTTAAAAAGCTTACAAATAAGATTTCTCTTCTTCTCTGAACTTTTCTTCCTCTGAACCTTCTTGCGAGCGATTCGTAAATAAGGTATAATTAAAATGTTTTCACTCAGTAGTCTATCTATGAAAGAATGCAAAGAATCATGCAAAATAAAAACAACATGATTTCGACATATATTCATTACTCAAATTGGCGCTCTAAAAAAAATCCACTCCCATACAATGTATCAAACTCACCATTAAACAACGGATAAAAATCTTCATCCTACATTATTCACGCGAAAAGAAGCTCCCCTGCTAAATATTTCTCGCAAAACTCCCGGCTTCCCGCGTATATGCCTACTTAAAGTTCAACGGCTTCGCGGCAGCAGCATCACGCGCACCGACCTGGCTCCTCGTGCCTGCCGAGCGCCGGCGTCTCTCTCTCTCTCTCTCCTTCTCTCCCCTATCCATCTTCATAAATAATTAAACGGCTCTCGCGGAACGTCCTGAAGACTATACGCTCGAAAAATCCCTCCTATACACGTTGCACCGCGCGCGCGCGCGCGCGTATATACCGTTTTCAATTTTCCATCTCCTCTCTCGAGCGTATAGGTACGACGCGGAGAGAAACGTGTCCTCTGAGGGGGGGGGGGGGGGGAGAAGTTGGGCGGGGGGCGAGGGGGGGGGGGGAGGGGGGGGGGGGGGGGGGGGGGGGGGGGGGGCAAAAAATTGGCACATCGAGTGAATCACCGAAGCACTTTATCCGATGCCCCCTTCGTCGTACGGTCGTCTGGCAAAGTAGGGAGAAGACAGTCACCACAGAGGATGAAGATCCACGGACGATACGAGCCAAGAGCGAGCGAGAGGAGGATGCAAAATAAAAGGACGAGGGAGGGAGGGAGATAGCGGTCGTGGGCAGCAGAAGCAGCAGGAGCCGAGGTCGTGCGTTTTATAAGGGGCCCAGGCGGGGTCATCCTCTCTCTCTTCGGTGTACCGTTAGGGCATGCACTGCAGCAGCAGCAGCAGAGTAGCCGCGCACGCGAGTTCGTATATATGTAGAGGTACGTGTATTTTCATTGCAGCAGCGAGGAGGAAGGAAGATGGATGGATAGATAAAGGGTACAGAGGGAGTTGAGAGTTGGGGATGTTGATGTCGTATCCTCAAGTATATACCTACATGGGGCGGCGCTTCTCTGTGCCGTATACAGGTCGGGGGTACAAACACGCACGCGGAAGGGAAGAAAGCACCTTTACCCCAATGTTTGGATCCGTGCAGTCTTGAATTTTCGTTCGGCTCGCGTATACGCGGCTGCACAACCCGCGCTGCCTCATCATCGTCGGCTGACTATCTCTCTCCCTGTGCTGCATTAGTGCGGTTGCAGGTGTGTAAAAATTTTGAAAATTTCTAACGCACATTGACGCGACTCTGCTGCATACTATAGTCGATTCGCCGCTAGATTATTATATGTTTCCCCCCCGTCGATCTACACTTTTGCGAGTAACTGTACTGCCTCGAGCTACAAGCCCGCGGGCACGTATCGCTTTTCACGGACATGCCCCCCCCCCCCCCGCCCCTTAGTCTTTTTTTCCCACGTGGACGGATCTGTAAATCTCGGAGGAGCAGAGCTGCGGAGCATACTTTCCAAT
>JAPYYV010017726.1:0-12074 GCA_030522625.1 Copidosoma aretas | reverse complement strand
TTGTTAGTTTCATAATTGGATAAGCTTTAATAACGTAAGTTTTTTATTAAGTTCTTATCTCTGTAAAAAAAGATACAGTACTTTTACTGTGAAATTTTTTGCCTCTCTCATAAGAGCCCATGTTAAAAAATAGAACTTTGGGTTTAATTTTCTCAAAAACTGTCTTGAGGATTGGTCTGAAATTTTGACACAACAATTCTAACAACTCAACAAATAGATTCCAATAGTTTTTATCACAATCTTATCGTTTTGACTTCACGGACGAACCTCCTTAACTTCGCAACATTCACACTCTTCAAACAGCAAATCAATCAGTTATCTTATCAGCTTGTTTATATGTTTAGTGGTTTCTTCTTGAACCTCTCGTATCTTCTTATCCGTTTCATCTTTAAGTACTCTAATCTTCCTCACTTACTTTATACCACACTTCTCTCGCGTAGTGTTGTTTGTGGCGACTGTGCTTCTGGTCTTTGGCAGCATTTTTGCTATTCTCATGGCTCGGTTTCCTAACTTCAACTTCATTTCGACTTTTTACCTCTTATTTGTGCTTTACACAACTCACTTTTTGCAGTTTTCACTAAATATTCCATCTCGTAACTTCTCCGTTGTTAATTTATGCCTTGCTTATATTTTTGCCTGCGTTTTTAGTTGTTAATACTTACTTCACTCTTGCCTGACGATGCACACATGTGCACTCCACGGCTGCCGCAACGTAACTCGCATTTGGAGATTTATATAGATTTTATACCATGCATATGGATACTTATGTAATATTTAAAGTAACGTTACAAAACGGCAAATAATTTAAATGTCTAATTATTTAAATATTCAAATACAAAAAATCTAGCATGGATTTTGTATCTTTATGGCGTAATCAGCGCCCACTCCTAGAGTTAGATGTGCTATCTCCGTCAATTGTTGTTAATGAAAATAAAGAAAAAATACGTATCAAATATTTTTTAATGATGGAATGTTTCATGCAAAATGCTGATCGTCATCAACAAATCAGTATTTTTAGCAATTGTTGAATTAACACTCAGTATTTTGACTTGAGAAAAATTAGTTGTAGTTCTATGCATTGTTTGTGTTTACGTTTTACAGGATATCGTTTTTAAACCGATAAATATGTATCTAAATAATTTGCGGAAATGGTCTCATTCCTAGTATTTCGTGTTTATCTATGCATTGCTATGTGTGTCTGTGAGCTGCTGTTTTGTTTTCATATGTGTCGATACTTAAGTATACACTTGTACCAGACTAAACAATTCTACTTTATTATGCAATGATTAACAGTTTTTATTAACTTCGTTGCGATGTTGTTTTTCGTTATATTTATCGACCATGTTGAGAGTTGTAGTAATAATGAATACATTTTTTAGCTCGACCTGATGAGGCCAACGGACGTTGACGAAACGTTGTCAATAAAATGCATGTCGTCAATATTAAGTTGAGTGTTGAATTTTGCCCTATAAGATCAACAAAATTCATCTAATACACGTATACTACGATTTGGGCAAGAACTATACTGAATTATTATTTACTTACAATTATTATTTATTTCATGTATACCACTAAGTATATAATCTCGATATATATCAAGATACTAACCATACAAAAAATGGAAATGATATTTGTTTTTTACTGAAGATAAAGTTATTGAATATGAAAACATGAATGATTATAAAGTAGAATTACTGTATTCATGCAAAATACTTGTCGTTTATAAGTCACATTCAAAATGTACGACACATGAACCGTAACATACAAAATAAATAAAGCAAAAAATCTTTATAAATATTGTAACATAATGCTAGTTCATAAGACAACTTTAAAAATTTGCACAAGTATTATAAAAGAGGGAAGCGTGCAGACATGAGACAAAAAATGTATACACGATAAACACAGCATAAATAGTCCTCAGAAGAAACGGGGATCAGCAATAGAGACCTCTTTTCTTTCTGATTAGAAATATAGCGTACAAAACAACACAAACACTACGCAAAGATGTCAAAGTTTTGAATGGCGTCACTTTGTTAAAAAATATAATATATAAAACATATCAATGCGTAACTTCAATTAGGATCTTGCATAAGACATTCTATTTGGTCCGTCAGGTGAAATATTAAGTAATATTGGACATGAATGTTTACATTTTTGGTATAAGCATAAAATAATTAAGATATTATATACCAAAGTTCAGGAGTATGGATAAAATACATCATAAGGACGAAATAAGACACTTATTAGTAGTTAATCGACTGCTTATATCTAAAAATAAATAGGTCATGTCCCTTGTTAACCTAAAAATATTTTCCGATGAACTAATTAAATTCCTATCCTTTCTTTCTAACATAAATAGTTTCTATCAATGCTTTGAATTTGCCATTATCTCCATTTAATGTGTTTATTTTTTTCTTTTTTTTCTTTATATCCTCAGATAATTTTTTTTATAAATAAAAAATAAATCCTCTCGTTTTGTGACTACGTATGGCTTTTAACAATGACGTTTACAGTTTTTATTATTTTTCTTATACGTATTTTTCTACAGAATTAGATTATTTTCTTATAATAATTTTATCAATGACATTCTAATTTTATCAACGTGCGTAATCAGTAAGATATAATTTTTTTTTTTCTGTATTCAAGATTTCTTGTACATTTAAAGATAAAATTTTTATTTTAAAAATATATCCATCATCAAGAAATATATTAAAAATTACAAAAAAGAAGATTTTTAGCGATAACTTATCAAACGAAGTATACTGCTATACATGTATAAGAAGTAAATAAGTAATAAAATGAAGGAACAGTCGTGTCGCGGAAGAGTAGTGGAGTAGTAGTAGTAGGAGTAGTAGTAGTAGTAGTAGTAGTAGTAGTAGTAGTAGTAGTAGTAGTAGTAGTAGTATTAGTAGTAGTAGACTACACGTATCCATGCAACCCCCTATATATAAGGAGCAGTGTACATATATAAGTTGATAGCTTAAATAGCTCAGTTGGCTAAGACGCAAGTCATCTTGGTCAGTTGCGGTACAGCTGTTCTAGTGAGGCACCGCAACCGGTTTGAATCCCGATCAACTCAGAAATTTTTTCAGAGTTGTTTCTGGCTGGAGTTGGTTCCCAAGTCTCGCGGCTGGTTCTGCATTACTGGTCGACCTGGAGGCTGAGGTGGACTCCGTATGTGCTCTGGGTAGGTACAGGACTAGTTGGGGTGAGGTGAGGTAAATGGGAGGAAAGGGGGTCCTGCTCCACAGGGCGATCCGGGGGTGTGCGTTGTAGGTGCTCTGGGTAGGTGTGGGACTACTTGGGGAAATGTGGGATCCGGGGGTGGAAAGAGAGGACATATTGGTTAGGAAAAATGCGGCAAGGGGTTAGGGGTCATACCCAAATACTGTGGACGATTTTTTCGGTTTCTGGACCCCCCCCCCCTTCCCTTCGTGTGGCCTTTGTGTAAATCAGAAACTTAACCCCCCCCCCCCTCCCAATGTTACGCTGACTTACTTTTTTTCCTACATTTTCGAAAGAAAAGTGTAAATAATATATCTAATAATTAATAACCATTTATTATTTTAATATTTAAAAGAAATATTTTAATGTTTTTATTTTGTTAAAGTTACTATTTTTCAAACGAATGCCTCAATAAAAAAGCATAGTGGGATTTAAAGAGAAGTGACTCCGAATGAAATAAAAAAATTTTGTGTGTCAACTATGAGGTAAAAGTAATTTGAAAGCTATTATTTAGAATAAAAAAGAGTGTTTTGTCATATGGACACTTATTGCCAGTCCCCCCCCTCTCCTGTCCACGGTATTCGGGTACAACCCCTTATGAATTATGGCGCGGGGACAAGGATAAGAGGCTACAGATGAGGTTAGGATCATCACCCTCCACACCAAGGTAGTAGATGGTGCCCGTAAAAATCAACTTACGTTTGTATATGGGTAGGGGAAAATACATATACGTATGCATGTAAAAAAAAAATACTAAAGTAAATAATTAACTATAAAAACATTTATTTATACTAAATTTTATATTGATGCAGCAATGTAATGGAAGTATTATAACAATAAAAGGAATATAGTATGAAAGACTGATTCGCACTTTTTTCTACTTTTTATTATTTATTTTTTTCAAGCGAAAAATTAATTTAAGTTAGAAAATATTTTGTACAAGTGTTACTTGCTTTTTGTAATATTGCAAAATTATTAAGTTCTACAAGATGTTACTTTTTCTGCTATAAAAAATGTATTATTTAAAAAACAAATGAAACTGTAATAATCATCTCTCTTATGGTAAATGATTTTTTTAAGACTTTGTATACGTACTTTAATGCAATCTCATTAAAATTCTTGATTTAAAAAATGTATTAAAAAAAAGTCAGATTAATTATGATATTTACATGATATTTTTCATCTTGTAGAGAAAAAGTATTATCAATATTTGGCTTTGAGTATAGAAAACTAGATGTCTTCGAGTATAGTATTTAATTTTTTCAAACGATATTACTGATATGCTAAGATATTTCCCTTACTACGTGCCCCCTGCTCTGAAAAGCCCTGTAGAAGCAGATCAACCTCCTCAAAATAATTTTAAAATCTTTGGACACGTTAAGGTCATGACGAAGTTCGATTTCCATAATACAACTTATAAAAGCGTCATTTTTTCGATCTCTGTCTCTGTTCTAAAAACACCAGCAGTCCTAGTACTGGAGAATTGCAGGAGAATATTCCATGTTTTTATCAGAGTTTTTCTCAGAAATCATGAAACACAGATAAATCGTAGATATATAAATTCTGCTGCCTTCTTTTTTGGGTGACGTGCTTTTTAATGTATATATACTATACAAATATTTCTAATGTTGACTATTTATTATTCATCATATACATTATCATACGTTTCCAATAAACTACTTGTAAGGCGTTTCTCCTTAACTAGAGTTCACTTAGGTATCGCTGTCAGCCAAAATCCTGGATATCTTAAATTACGGAAAATACGAGCTGCACAAACTATTTCCCGCACTGTAAGTAAAAAAATTTAAGTACATATTACCTGATTATTATTGTTTTATTTATAAATTTCATTTTATCACTTCTTCATTTTACTTCAACCAAAAGTAATATCTTTTTATCATCTATAACAATATCAGATATCGAGTCCAATCTGACATGGAAATAAGAAGTACAATAAGCCAAAAATAGAAGGACAATAAGTGAGAGATCACAACACGGTTTGACTCATTTTTACGTTTCGCCCAAAAAATGAATAAATAGTGAACGCACCTCTTCGGGAATATGAGAGCGTAAAGATTATAAGAACTCTTTGTTCTAAGATAAACAGAATTATGCTTTTTAGTTTCTGGCATTAGATTTCTAACGAATTGACCAAAGACATTGTATTGGATGGACTGGGCACGCTTATAGAGGTTGCTGAATCACACACTGATAAGGACAGCAACAGTGGTTGAAGTGCTGGAAGAGTATCTTTCTCTCTCTAACGTGACATATGGAGGGGGTAGGTACCTTAATATTACGTATAAGTATATGCCTCCATATGTCACGATTGAGAGAAAGATACTCTTCCAACACTGTGGCTGTCTCTCTCAGTGTGTGATTTAGGTGCCTCCATAAGCGTGCCCAGTCTATCCTATATAACGTCTTTGGAATTGACAATCTCGTAATTAAATGCAGAATATAGAAGAATTATAAATAACTATGTCATGCAGTTGGATACCCTAGTAATTGTTCGTAACTCAATTTTCTCCTAAAACAACTAAAAATCAGCTCTTTTTTACGTACGAAAAAGAAAAATGAGAAGGAATATAAGTCAGAGCTTAAAGTGTATGGAACTCACAGCCCCGATAGCTCAATTGGCAAGAACATCTGTCCGGAGTACGGAAGGTTGTGTGTTCGATCCGCACTCGAGGAAGATTTTTTTCCCTTATTAATTCGTTTTCAGCATAAAATAAGGCTTTATTTAAAAAATACGCATATTAAAGTTCTTGTGGGATGTCTACTTACCTCCACCTATTTTAATGGCGTATATATACATGAATGATTGTATTGCTTGAACTCTTGTCATAGTATTTATTTATAAATAAATCATCAAGAGTAAAAAGCTTTTACACGTAATAATGATTGTTGAACATAAACAAATTTTTTCTCGTATAATTATTCGGTATTCAATTTAACATTAATAGTCGCTAAACACAACCCGAATCAAAAAGAGATATGCAAATTTTTTGTTTGATAAATCTAATTTTCATCAATAAATATAGTAAGACAGAGGCTTTTTCTGTCTGGCATATACGTAATCGAATGTGAAATAGGTGAAAAATGCAAATTATTTTGTAAGACATTTTTATACCCTCAACAAATTGTTATAAAGATAATCTTTTTTCCAAGAAACCAACAATGGGCTGTATAAGGCAAATTCTGCCTGTAAAATATACTAAGTTCGTGTTATGATATTTACCCGCCCAAATAACTATTTAGTATGCTATCTAACGCTTACAGCTTATTGTATGAGTTTTTTCCGAAATTTGTTAAAAGTACGTCAATTTCTTTTTTAAAGAATTGTTATTTTGTCAACTATTATAAATAGACTCAATTTTCTAAGCGTGCGGGTGACAGTATCTAGATTACAAGACAATATAGTTGACTGCATCAGCTTTATAAACTATCAAAATTGTTTGAAACTATTATTTTTTGAAGTGTTCGGGACTAAATCAAAAAAATTCAGATACAAGTTTATTTTAATCTGTATCTGGTAATTTATTTTCGCAAGGTTCTGCTGGCTATTTGTGCCAGCCGGCAACCTCATCAAGCTGAGCAACAATAATCACACACTAGCAAACTTAGTAAATAACTACAAACAACTACAACGTTATGAATTATATCTGTTTTTTGACCTTGTGTATGCGAGTTAGTTAATATATACATGATATCTATATGTTACAAGAATTTGTGAGTGTGTAAACTTACTTGCTAAGAATAAACGATGTACTAAAAGCAATTGATGACAACGTTGGCGCTTTTATAGGCAAAGAAAAAAAGAGAATCGAAATAAGTCAGGAGCATTGCAACTAATTAAAAAACCTTTCTCTGGCTGCATTTAAAATTATTTTTCAGATTATCTAATTAGTTACGAAAGAAATATTGTTTTTTATCTCATTGATAGGGTGCTTTTACTATCAAGTATGCGATTTCACAGTGCAAATGTTTCCAGGATAAGAAACCTATGAATACAAAACAATTGTTCTTTAAACTTTATGGATAACAATATCAAAGAGGGATTAAACGAACAGTAACATAATAACTATAAAAAAACTACGATAAACATTTATCCTGTATGCAAAATTAGTATACCGTATGTAAAAAATAATTTCAGAAAAATATTAATTGTATTAGAGCTTTACAATATCTCCACTTACCTTCTTATCAACAAAAAAATTATTGGTGCCGTCTATATAAAAAAAAGATAAAACTGATGAACACAAAAAAACCAAAGTAGTATCTAAATTTCAACGCAAAAACATTTTGTCGTCGTATGTAGGCAAAACGAAGCGAGTGACAAAATTTTGCATTAATGAACACAGAAGAAACACAAATCCGGAATCTATCGATAATGCATATCAACTAGAATACAACCATGAGTTCGACTGGAAAAGTACAGAAATCCTTGATGAAGAACCTAATTATAACAATATACTTCAACAAGAAGAAGGGCATGCACTGTAAAAGCCAGGGGTTGGAATATGTATCTTAAAAGCTGTAGGTTTAGAAATGTAGATTAAAAGCTAGAGGGCAAGATAATTAGGTGAAAAGTCTGTAATCGAGAATTGTATGGACGATCAAAGATAAATCCCTTGACTTCCGGCTTTCAATCATCCACGGACCACCGACTTTACACCTACAAAACTTAGTATACGACTTCCAAGTATAAAATTATAATTATAAAATTGTGAGATTTTCCAATGGCCGAAGAATATTTGGATAATTTTTCTATCGCAATGCAACACCCACATAATTATTCGGCCGTTGTAAAATATTCGGAGGACTTTTTGATCGTAAAGAAATATAAGAAGGATTCGATTGTCGAGAAAAACTAGTATTATTTAAATGTAAAGATTTAAAGGATTTTTCGATCATCGTGATATACTTCGATGATTTTTCGATCACTGACTAAAACTCAGAGAATTTTTCTGTTGTCGAAAAAATTCGGATTATATTTTGAACACCGAAAAAATAGTATTATTTTATAATTCTCATCAAAAACGACTTTCAAGAAAGGTTAAAAAAAAATGCCTGTTTGAGTTCTGTAAACATTAATTCTCCGAATTATTTTCTTAAGATAGTTGTCTGCCAAAATTGAAAGATCATCAAAAAAGGTATATTCCTCAGTCATATGTCATGTAATTGTTGCTATTTTAATGAATAATACTATCACAAACATAGGTTCCATCATGGATTTTTTTTTAGATTTTTTTCTAATTTATTTATCAAAATATTGTGTGCATCATAAATCAGTACTCTTTGTACTAAAAATTTTTCAATAAATCATTGATTTGAATGAAGACAGACTAGTTTTTTTCTCCATCGAATTGCTACCAATCCACCGTCTTTTATTTAAAAAAAAAAGCAGTATTATTGTTAAATATGTATTTGTTTATAATTATTTTAATTTTATTTAATAAATGGATTCAAGAAATAAATAGCAACATAGTAAATTCGATGAACGGAGATATTAATGAATCAATGCATTTTCAATAATCAATGCGACTTTATGAGGAAATCTAAAACAGTGAATTTATAGTCATTTAAATAGAGAAAAAAACTAGCCCTTGTTCATAAAAATTGGATGATAATTATAAAATTTTCATTAAAAAAGGGGCAATTTTTCTTCACATGATGTTTTGATAAATAAATGAAGAAAACATACAAAAATGATTTATAATGTACCCTATACATGCGACATTATCATACATATAAACATCAACGAATGTATGATATGTAACTGAGTAATGTAACTTTTTTGATAATCTTAAAAATTTTGGGATACAATTACTTCAAAGAGTAGTGAGATTCACAACAATCCTTTGCCAACCTTAATGCGCTCGAATTACTGTTGCAAAAATCCATGATCAAACGAAATAATACTCTTCATGAACAAAAATAATGATTTGAGCATTTATAAGCTTGGCAAAAGATTATTGTTGATCTAACTACTTTTTAGAAAAGAATTCAGAAAATTTTGTTTACAAAACGAAAACAGGCATTACAACGTTAAAACTATTTGAAAATTCGGTTTTCATGAGATTTTACTTCTTCTTCGGATAGTTTTAAAATATAACTCTTACCTTACGAATGTTAATTTTGCTAAGTTTTTTTTTCCATCAATTCTCGCGCACATATAAAATTCAAAATAACTTTTACAAATGCAAAGACTACTTATGTCCCTACCATTCGAACTTGATATTTTCATATCTTTACTTAGTCAAATTTATCGCGGTTTTTTTACTAATACCCACAACTATACATGTATCATGCTTCCGATCCGCTGAATAATTAAGTGAGGCCAACTTATGGTGCCGGGAAACTTTTGGACCAAAAACATATCGCAGTCTGGAAAAAGAAAAGCTTATGACGGTACGTTACAATATTAAAGTAAATGGTAACGTACCGTCATAAGATTTTCTTCTTCCGGACCATCGATATTCAGACCGGAACCAAAATCTTGTTATAGGTACTAAAACAAAAATCATTTTTGATTGACAATACTTGAAAGGCTTTTTCGCCCGTTTGTTTGCGCAAATCATAGTTTAGTATACAAAATCCATAATAACTTCAAAACATCAAGTTTCTTAAGCATACATATGTTTAATATTGTTTTATTTATCCAAGAGGTGAATTTCGACGTATATTGTGGAGCGGTAGCCATGCCCGTTTGCTACTCAGACTTGCATGTGGCTTTACCGTGCCATTTGATGCCAAAAACAATCGGGAGATTTGTCCATCGATGAGGAACAGTCAGATTATTTTTAAGTATCTGAGAAATATTATGATTTTTTTTTGTTCGTCTCAAAATACTTACACATTTCAACCAACACTTAACTTCAGGCTTTTACACTACATCTTTAGACCTCCAGCGTTGAACCTACATCACTTTACCTTTAGCTTTTAACTGTTTCTTGACAATTGAATAATGCTCCAAGTGTTCTCTGATCATCAAAAATTTTAATCGCCATCAATCGCCTTCGGAAAGTCTCTGACTTTATCAGGAAAAACATTCATGTGCGATAAGTTCAAGTCATCAAACAAAGACTTGAAAGAGAATAGGTGAGAAATATCAGTGAGTAGGACATATTAATACAGACCAATAAGTTTAATATTGAGTAGAGGTGCGCAGATTTAGAAAAAATTCAGAAAAATAAGAAGCCGTTGCATGAGAAGTTAGCTCGAGCTGTAAGATTATGATAAGCAACGAGTAGGAGAAGAACTGAGAGTCGATTGCAGAGGAAAAAATCAAAGAATGCAGTGGAGAGGCGATTAATCGAAAAAAAAGAGAGAGATATCTAAGAGAGTGAAGAATAAAGCATCAGATGTATGTAGGCTAGCAGCAGAGTAGATTAGAAAGATAGCTAGAAGCAGGCAAATCAGTCAGGCGATGAATTTTCCCGCTCACAACTAGGAGCGGGAAAAGGCAGAAACAGATGACAAAAAAAAGCAGTCGTGGGATTGCCGGAAGAAGCTATGCTTCTAAAGAGAAAGAAGAAATTACCAGCTATTAAAAAAGTAGCATCCTGACATCAGCTCGGTTGACACATATCTCGCAAATCATAAGTGTACAAATCAAATGTTCGCAAAAATCCATAATAAATAAAGAAAGTTAGTCAAAGAACAGGACTATGTAATTATTAAAAAATTATTTAACAAAATCATCCGATATGCATCCCTATATTGCCATTTTCAGGGCTATCTTTTAAAAATTACAGTCGTACAATGGATTATTAAATAATACATAAATAAGTGCCATTGTTAGACTGAACAATCTATCTAATGTAAAGATGAAAACCTAATCAAGTCGAAAATTCCAACCACTTCAAGTTCATCTTTAATTAAAACAGTACCACAAAAAATTTGTGATATTGATTCCAACATAGCACAAAACGTTTTTAAGACGTTACGTATAAAATTTAAAAACGTTTCTCCCAAGATCTCAGATACGTTTCTGAAACGACATTAAAACATTAAAATGTCCGTTGCTGAGCTCAGCGTAAGTTTATATGAAACGTTTCAGAAACGTTTCCAGAATGTTTCTAAAAACGTACCTGAATTAAGTGCAAATTTAGGAGAATAATTGATTTTTATTATTTCAACAATACCTAAATTTCTGAAGAATAACAATAAAAGTAAAATTGAACATATTAAGAAAAAGTAATCGCCGTGTCGGGGACAAGAACTGGGACTGCCCGGATGAAAAGCAAGCATATATTATCCACTTGGCCAGAGTGAATGAGATTTCCTCCATACAAAATAAAGTTTTTATATGGTTCCAGTACCATTATTTTTGTTCTCTATACTTACAACTGTATTTATACAAATATAAATCATTGAAATATTTTCTTAATTTGACGTTATACTAACTAATCATTACATTCGAAATCTCTATTAAATGCAAACTCAGTATGAGAGTAGAACATCGCATTGAATCCTAAGAGCAAACGTAAAAGGAAAAATAGTATTTGTAAAAGATGAAAATGTTTCTAAATAAGTAATGTAAGTAAGTGAATTATCCAAACCCACATTTGTTTTTCCATAATTTAGTTGTAAAGATGCTAAACAAAAATACTTGCTTTTGTACCTTATATTTTCGTCATTTATATGGGGCTAAACGGTACAGTTGTTGACTTTCCGTTAGTGATTGACCACCACACGGAAAAAAATTTAGCACTAAAACAGCCTTGGAGGTTGAACTATTTGTCTTCAACCACCTCTTGGAGCTGTGACAGTTCAGAGCTCGACTTCTCACAGGCAGAAAATTGCACTGTGTACGTTCAATACAGAATTGAACGGCGACGTGT
>JAPYYV010017721.1:0-21515 GCA_030522625.1 Copidosoma aretas | reverse complement strand
CTTTGTCGTTAAAAATACTTTTCGCAGCCAAGGCAGCGTACGAGCCACCGGTACGAATAAACGACGGACTCCGCCGCGGGAAATGATTGCCACGCGTGATCGCGGCGGTTTCCCCGTCCGCTGCCCTCTGGTTGTTTTTTTTTCCTCCCCCGGCTCTGTCGGCGCTCACCTTCGACGAAAGAAGCTCATCCGATGTGCGCGCTGAATCATCGAACTCGCGAGCAAGACGAGGGGGGTCGCTCGATCGGCAGCAGGGATTTTTGTTTCCCCCACCCCCTCCCCCCCGAATATGAACCGCTCGGCACGGGCACTCTGCGTTTTCAATTACTCGCGGGTCTCGGGCGAGGGACCTACTTTGCTCGGGCACGATATTTGTCACGGTATTCACGCCGCGGCGCCGAGAAACGGGGACGAAATAAAAGCGCGCAGGACAATGGGACTGTCGCGGCGCGCGCGGCGGAAGAGCCGGGACGGGCCGTCGCGAGCGGGGAAGTCGTCGGCTGCAAGGGGGGAAGGAAGACGGCCCGTCCCTTTGGCCCGAGTTTTCTCTCATTTTCGGCTGCGCTTCCGGCCCGCTCTCTGCCAGCAGCAGTTGGACGTGGACGGGTGGACTTGCTCGGAGGGGGGGGGGGGCGGGGAACGCGAGGGTCGGCGGCAGAAGGGGGCCAAAGTTTTTCTTTTCAGGAGCGGGCGAGGGTCGGTGTAGTTTTATTGCGGGGTGTAGGGAGCTAATTTCGTGCGCGCACGAAAGTACGAAAGTGCGGCTGAACTCGCACCACGGTTCGCGAGAGAGCGTGAATCAAGGTCTGCCGTCGAGGGAAAAACTTTTTGTGCTCCGTAAGGCTGGAGTTTTTCCCCCTCCGCGCGATCGCTCGATCGGGGATCAGAACGAATATATATCCCCGAGCCGTGCGTCAGTGCGGAGACACAACGCAACCGTGCGCTCTCTGCGGAGAGGAGGAAAAACGCTTCCAGTCGGCCCGGGGGTGTATTTTCGCTCCGTTGAAAACTGTACGCGCATCGAGAGGGGATGAATGTATCGAGGTCGTAGTTTTCCGGAGCTCGTCCTGGCGAGGGAAAAACAAGGGAACTCATGTGCCGAGTGCCCGCAGCTTTTTCAATACGCATTAGGCGCGGTCTGTCTCTCTCTCGCTTCCTCGATAATGACATTTTTCCACTCCGCTGCTCCGCTCCTCCTGTACCTCTGTTTTCCATCCCTCTGTTTCCACTGCGTCGGCTTTTTTTTCCTCGCGCCGCACTGCACACTGCTGTGCTTCCGACACCGCACGTGGGTGTACACGCTAGTGCGTAATTCACGGTAGCCGGGCAGAACGGATATGAAAAAACGGACAGGAAAAATTTGATTTCAACCCTCGAGCCAACTCTGGATTTTCGCGCCAAACTTGCGAGATCGAGCACAGACCCCCGTCCGTTGTATCCGCTCCCTTTGACCTCCAGCCCTTTCTCCCCCTCCTATTCCTCACGGCGAAAACAACGGCCAAAGTGGCGGATTTACTCTCACCCCTTGATGGATGCCACAGCGGAAGAAACGAGGCGGAAGGCAAAAACTTTGCTTTTCCTCGCCCCGTCAGCTCCTTTTTTTTTCCTCCCTCGAGCCCTTTTTAGAAGCGCGCGATATTATCGCCAAGTTTCTTGATTGAGGGGCTGCTTTTTGCCGCAGCCCGGGGTTTTATTTTGCGAGCTGGAAATTTAATTTATTCCGCAGCCGCGGGTGGAGGGAATTTTTCTAAAAGGCTGCTCGAAACTTCGGATCGATTCGCGTTTGAAAAGTTTCGCTGTTATTAACGTTATTATTTCGGTCAGTGGATCGAAAGATCCCAAGCGTAATATGTGTTTTCCGTCCCGTCGAGATAAATTTCACGCCACGTGTATCCATAAAACGTATGAGTTTATCGGTAACACGGAGGGGAAGAGAGCTGTACGTCAAACTTGTTCGCTCTAAAAAGAGCAAGGCACAAGTTTTGACTTTTTTCAAGGATCAAGCTTAGTGATCGTTGTTTTCGGTCAGAACAATTATTTGTGTTTGTACAGGTGAAAATTTTCGTGTTGAAGAAAAAGCAATTGAATTTTTGAATTGTAATTGTATTCGCACATTTATTTAAGGCACACCCGATAAATTAGATGGAGTAGGATAGAATATAATATAATAACTTACTCAGTGTTGCAATACATAATGATACAATCTAATTTATATCGACTGGTATCAAATAATTGCATCGTACTAGAAGGAAAAATTCATATCGAAATAAAATCAATGCAGAGTATTCCTAGCTACGATACGCATATACTTTAAAATATGTACGCGTTATGAACGTATTCACAAATTTCCAACTTTTTTCGCCTGATTGAGTTCGGGTTTTTCATAATGACTGAATTATAACTGTAGCGCTCTTTTCAATCATTAAAAAGTGGTTGACTTGTTGTATCTCGTATATGACGATGAAATATGTATCTAGATCGCAATTAAAAATAAAATAATTAAGAGTCTTAAAACGATTTTTGTGTCATGTGACTATCTTAATTTACTCTTCAGATAGGATCCTATGAATTCTCATACATCGGTCGAGACACAAAAAGAGTTTCTGCATTTATATTTTTGTCGACAGCCAACAATTAGTGGACTTAAATGAAACAATCAAAAATTCACAAAAATAGATTTTGAAAATCCATCTATTAATCAAGTTCTATGAAAATCTTTGAGCATATATTCCTTATCTTGATAAGTAACAATATTAATAATTTTTAGTCGAACACAATTTTTACTGTAATTTATAACAAATTATTTAGCAACATCTCTGAAAATAAACATAATAAGAAATAACTTATTTGCTTGAAAATTTTAGCTTATTGAAAGAAGAATGTTCGGAGCCCTAGTTGATCGTAACCGTTGCAGTAGTTGTTTTATAAATTGATACATTTTTACTCTTCATAAAACAATTACAATAGTAATTAAGAGCGAACAAGGCTCTGCACACTCCTTTTCGAATTAGCTACCACGGCCCTCGTTTAAATTAGTTCTGTATTCAATTTAAATTTGAATTAAATTTAAATGAATTTGACTATAGACTGATACTAATATAATAGCCGTTTAAGTTATAATTTCCAAGAATTAAGATAATTTGGTAATGCTATTTAAATCAAATGTATATTAATTACTTAAAAAAAATATTGAGTGATACAAGAAATAAAATAGTTGGAGTTAACTTGCCCAAAATTTATTATTTGATGTTAATTCACAAGTACATTAATATATTAATTGTAATATGTTATAAAGCCATTTTAAAATATATGTATAATTAATGTGTGTTACTTATTCTTTCAAGACGTTATATAATGCGTTTAATCATCGAAAATCATGTTCAGCAAGGAGAAATACATTAAAAATATAGTTGGGTCTATCTGAAGAATAATACGGTACCATACCTGGCTCCTGGGCTATCATAAATCGACGTTTTGCACACATTGATCACAAATACAAACAGAATAAATTTGAATAGAATATATTTTTTTGGTCTTGCAAATTTACTCTTTAATGTCATTCTACCTCCCGAAGCGATAAAAATCGTTTTATATCTAGAAACCGAAAAATCGATGAACAATAGCTAAACTTTTTATTTAACATTTGTTGGAAAAATAAGGCATAAGAATGGTGGTTTTCAAAAAAATATCACTTTCTCATACATAATATTTTTATATTGTAGTTGAACGTTTTTACTCTGGTGACAAAATATATTGTTATTTGTCAAACATATCGGGGAATAAAAGTGACTCATTTACCTGAGGTATAGCTGTATAAGTTCTTGATTTCATTATAGTTGTAAATTGTGAAACTTATCCGAATACACGAAAATCAGTCGAAAAATAATTTATATTTGTGTATGGGTATGAGTAATCAAGCCCGTGCAAATAAATTATAACCAATGATGAAATGGTTTGAAGCATACGTCAGATTTGTTTCTTTCATATTATCCTGCTTAAATTTATGTTCGGTTTTTTCGTTATTAGAATAGAATAGAATAGAAAACATTTATTATGGACTATAGACTCATGGTCTAAAATTGTCCGGTTATTAGATAGCGCACAGGTATAAAAAAAGTTTATTAACGGAGGCAATTGGTTAGTTACGAAAAAAATCTCAAGCAAAATTAAAGTAGTCCGTATATTGGAAAGGAATGGCTGCTATCTCAAGGAATACTTTCTTAGCTTTCATTTTAATAATGAGTATGCTATTAGCCAACGGTGAGTGACTATACAATTTAATGCAAAAGATATTCAAAAAAAGTAACTTTAAAAGTGCATTCATAAATATCTTATGACTTATTTAAAATGTATTTGTATTCAAGGGAATTATTAAAAATTACCCGAGAAACACAATCATGACGAAAGAAATCGTTTGAAATGACTTGTTACCATTCTCTATCATAATATTCCGTTTACATACAGAGTTTTTTTGAACCACAATATTGTTTACTGTAAAATGACGAATGGTTGCGTAAATAATTCTTATAGTTAATGAATGTAGTTAATAAAGAAATATTCGTAACAGTTCAGACGAGTCATTAATAACTTATAAATATGTATTTGGTTTTAATACAATTTTTTTCAGCTCTAATACTTCATCATGAATACATAATTATTCAACTCTTAATTATTAAGTACTCGTTCGAATTAAATTTGAATCCTCATTCATTAACAGTTAATGATCGTTTTATTAGTGTAAATCAATAATTTTTAAATACGACAACTCCACTAAAACGAAAAATGTAACCATCCATTATACACGTGAGGAACTGATATTGCGCTTTGTGAAATTATACCACGTATGTAATACAAGTATAGTTGATGGGTAATGCACTAATTACAGTTTTCGTACTGGTGTGAAAAAAGTAATCAGGCAACCCAAAATTTCAAGTTCGAATGCAAATTAAATATTCAAGATTAATGGAAATTTCTTACGTACTGCTCATCTTTGATTACAGTCCTGTGTAATAACCCTGCGTGTTCCAAAAATGACATGAAACATTGTAAGAGATTTTGCACATCAAAGGGTGCAACATCTGTGGACCGCTGTAGTCTGAATTGTGGTGAATGTTCATCGGGATCAACTCGCACAATCAAATGTGTCTGCATCACTGCTACATCACCGAAATGTTGAATGAATGTATGTGGATCAGCTCCAATCATAATATTAAATATATGATTACATATGAATACTCTATGACCAACTGATTTGTATTAGGGTACCTTTTATATACCTTAAATTAAGTTTGCGCGATAATTTGGAATTGCATGAGAAAAACGTGCTTGTCAGCGACAACTGTATTTTTTATTTTAGTCGATTATTATCCTGTCCATGAAAAAATCAACTAGTTATTTTGTCAGTAAAATCCTATGCAATCATACTCGTTATCCACACTTGATTAACAGTTCGATGAAAGAAAGTGCTCTATAAAATTTGTTGGAAAATAAAGGGTAATGAGTTGGAGAATAAATTTTACCTTGAAAGCAGCTATTTTGTCCATACAAAAATAAAACAACTATATGGATTTTGCAAACATTCAAGACTATATTTCCCGTTCTAGCCAAGATCTCGATATCGACAATCCCGCGATGGCATGCACGGCTCCTGTAATACAGTCCCTGGACGCAATATGCGCAAACATAGCACTTGGCACGAATTAATTAAGCCCCAGGAAGAGGAGGGGGGGAGGGGTGGTTGCAGGCCACACCAAGTGTCCGTCGATAAGTATCAACCGCACGTGGCCACCGACTCCACAATACAACCCAACCACACGAGTATAGGCACTGGAAAGAAAGAGATCGCAAGATCGACTAATCCCCGGGACCGAAGAGATTCTCCATCCCCCCGGCCTACGTATAAGGAGCGACGAGCACACCCGGTAAGCTAGAGAAAGAAGGAGAGAGTTGAAGGTCGCGCGCGCGTTTCCACGCTCCCGATACGCTGGGTATAATACGTAGATTGAGCTAGTCAGCCGGCCTGCCTCCGCTCCCCGTGTAACGGAAATCGATTTTCCATGGGCCGACGCTGCTGCCGCTGCGAAATTGTACCAAAGCGAGAGCCAGAGATGGAGAGGGATGGAGAGAGGAGGCGAAGCTAAAGCGATAGAGACACAGAGCGGCGGAGGATATCCTTGATTTTAGCCGAACGGGCTTTAATTAACCCCAGCGGCTTTCCGGGGCGTTATCTCGATCGCGGCCTGAGAGCGTTGTTTTGCGGATCTAGATGGCTGCGCGGTCGCGATGCCTTTACGCGTGACTGGGAAATACTTGTTGTGGTCGTGCCATTTCGACACAGTGCTGGGGTAATGATTTGTCTTTCCTTGGGGGGGGGGAGTATCAGTTACGCAGGACCTTTGCACGAAGAGGTTGAAAATGAAAAAGCTTTCTAGAAGGAAGATTTTATACCGTTCCAAACAGTTACATTTCAGGGATATGATTAAAAATTACTCACTCGAGTCATTGTTGTGTTTGAAACGTACGTAGGAACGATACAAGCCAACAAATTTAACATCCCTCCGATGAAACGCCCCGAATACATTTTAATCGCGCGTCAACGGGCATGGGGGACAATTACAATTTTCAGTAAGTGTACCGACAATAAATTTCTTTTATGAAAAAGAAAAAGGGTTGAACGAGAACCGCGGCCTTTACCCCGGTCACCAAAACTGAATATTTACCAACAAAAAAAAAAAAAAAAACCCCTGCGACTCCGACCCAAGCGCGATCTCAATACCATCGGCCCCTGACAACTGCGAGCGCATCAAGCGCACCCCGGGGGTGCTCGCCGATCGCAAAAAACTGCGCATCGCGCTTATGCTGCGATACACACGCGCGCTCGTGGGCACCTGAAATTGGTCGAGGAAATACACGTATAACACGCGTGCCAGCGGGAAGAAAGAGCATCGGGAGCGCGAGGGGAAGACGGTGAATCACTCCCGGGGGAGCGAGGCGGAAGCGCAGCAGCGGGGAGGAAGAAGACGAATAGACGACCCCCCTCCTGGACTGTATGCATAGGAAAATGGGCAGAAGAGCGGCGTATGACGTGCCGCGACCGCGAAAGGTTTTTCCGGCGCGCTCGCATTCACGGGGACGAAAAAACGGCTCTCCTCCCCAGCTGAGCGGAGAGACTCGTCGTCATCGTCATCGCCCTCTCGCGCGCGGAACTCTTTTAATTTCCTCGGAGGAGGGAGCGTCGGCGCGCGGAGGAGAAGATCCAGGAAAATCGTCACTGTGAAACGGAGCGGCAGAGGAGCTGGATTCTCAGCCGAGTCGAGGGAAACGCGCTCAAAGGGCACGGTGGAAAATGAAGTTACTCCGAGCGACGACTCGTTTCGATGAGGCGACACAATCGGACGGTCCCGGCGGCAAACTTTTTATTATTTACGATCGTTGGGATACTTGTTGTAACTTTGAAGAAGGCTGGTACACCTATATGTATACGCACAGCTTATATTCCGCGCTTGCGGGATAGGGTAAAAAAGGAGACTTATGGGGCAGCGGCAAACGCGCACGCAGATGGAGGGGGGGGGGGCAGAGAGGATGAGAGAAGGGACACCGGAGGGATCTTAATGTACGTCGGGGGCTTTTTCCTTTGAAACTCCCTTTCTCTCTCTCTTTGTCTTTCCCGCGAGCGTGCGGTAAGGGAAGGACGGCTAATGTAACCTCGTAAGACGACGGCGACGTGTCCCGGCATATTAAACCGGATTTTCCGCGCGGCCGCAAAATCGGGGATACCTTATGCAGCGAACGAGCGCGGGTATTACTACTGCTACCACCACTACCACCGCTACCACGCCGAAGGGGAATGGACGGCGATCTTTTTTCCTTCGAGGAGGATATTTGATTTGGAGGGGAGCCGTGGGAGAGAAGGGTGTGCTTTATGTATATGTGAGCGAGAAAACGAAGGCGATCGAACGCTCCCGGAATCTCTTATGAAGTCATATCGGCGGTGATTGATTGGCCGCCGGGCTCCTTTTTTTTTTTTTCCTCCTCTCTCTCTCTGTCGAGGGAAATATCGTCGCTCTTCGCTCCCGCCTTTCTCATTTGCGTTGTGGGCGCGGCCCGCGGGGGTGTTTTTTTTTTTTTTTTTTCTTTTCCCCACGTGCGAAAACGTGCTGTATTTGGATATATTCGAGCTCACTGTACTGATTTTATATTCGAATGCACGGGGCCACTCTGGTACATCCCAATCGCGTCAAATCAAATCAAGGCGATTTCCGGTGCAGAAATAGGACATTAAATCACGCCGCAATGAAATAACGCCCGATTTACGATAAAAGCAGCTCGCCAGTCGAGCGACAAAAACTCGAATGGTTGTAGATTCGCCCGCGCCTCCGCGCGATATTCAAAAAGACGAATCCTTTCGGCGATTAAGCTCGGGAAAAATCACCTCAGGGGTGCCGGCGTCCACCGTGCGAATCGAAAAGAAAGGTAAAAAAAAAAAAGCAAAAGAGGGACGATCAAAACCTGCTCGCGAGGGGCCGAGAGTTAATTAACGACCGTTGAATATACCCGGGAGAGCCGCCGCCTGCACCTATACCGGCCCAGCACGCGAAGGCGACGCCGGGGAGCTTGCGGCTCATTGCTCGAATTACCGCTAAACTGCCGGGACGACTTTTTTTGTTTTTTTTTTTTCGTTTTTCAAACTTTCGTCTCCTTCTTCTTTTTCCTCGCGACCGGAGCACGTATAAGACGGGAAAACGAGGAAAAGAGGGAGGAGAGAGACCGAAAAAGGATTTACGGGGCTAGCCGGAGATTTACGAGAAGGAGGAGAGGATACGGAGGAAGAGGTCGACAGAGAAAGTCCATTTGCACGGGGCACATAGTGCAGGAGTACCCCGAGTCGAGATTCATGACGCTGGCCTCTCCCGCAACTTCCTTGGCCCGGCCGCTTATACTTTTCACCGGGTCGTTCCCTCCCACCGCAATCTCTGTTATCTTCGGCCCTCGAAAGCTCATCCTTCGTGCAACCCCATCTCCGAAATTCCATCATCCCCCTGTGGATGGCGGGAAGAAGAACAGCATCCGGAAAAACCGCGTCGGCCCTCAGAGCTCGATTCGATAGCAGGACGACGGGGAGAACAAGTGATACACGATCCGGGGTCACTCGGGAGTCCAGCCTCGCGTACGCAACGAGCGCGTCGTCCAACGGTATATGCAGCAGCAGATCGAGCATACGGAGGATGAGGATGCCGGTGTGCCATTGATCTTCTCCCCTGTATATACCCACTCGCGGCTGCAGCTATTATATACGCCGATGGCGCGAGTCGAAAGTCGATCCCCCGGCAGCGCGCGTTGTGTGGGTGTACGCGCGCGTGGGTGCAGAGGGAAATGCCAGGGGCAGCCGTGTGGCGGAAGGGGGAGGGGGAAAGTGACGGGCGCGCGTCAGACGCAGCGGAGGCAGAGATCCGTTTATTGTCTGATCCCCCCACCACCTCCGTTTTACACGTCAAGACACGATTTAATTAACCTTTGACTCGCTCCGGCCTTTGACCCTCCATCTGTATGTCTCTCTCGGCGCGCGCCGCGTAATGCAAACACAAACAGACGACAGCCGCGCCGTTCGGATTAATTCCGTCGCCGCGTCGTCTTTTTAGCCCCCCCCCCCCCCCTCCCGTGAGCGCGAGCGTTATCCCGACGCGCGCGTCTGGGATTTTGAGGGAACAATGTGCTACGTCGTACTGTGTCATCGTTGGTGTTATACTGTTGTCGTCGTCGTCGTTGTTATTGTACGCCTGTCTGCAGAGAAGCTGCGCCTCGGAATAGCTCGAGAGCTTCTCCTCCCAGTACCTATATACATTGTGTATGCGACGACGGCAGCTGTTCGTTAACCGATGTTGGTTTAATTCGGTCTCTGCAGAGCGGTTACTGTCAGTTAATTTTTGGTGCTCCCGAAAAAACAGTTTTACTCGAGGAGCTGCAAAAATTGGGGACACGAGTCATTGCGGAAGATCGATTTTGATAAATTTACCCAGTAGAAATTCGGTTTACAGTGTATAAATGCACGCAAATTAAAGAAAAATTGCAGATGTTCCACGATTGAATCCGCATCCGAATCAAGTAGCAAACTGCGTATTCTTCTTCCAATAACCCGATATGAGAGAGACAGCGGAAAAACAGCGGCAGCCCATCGGGCCGTGCTGGTCGTCTATTAACGATCGAAAAAGCGCGAAATAGGGAGATAAAAAGGGCACGTCGCGTCATCCTGTAGATACATGCATGTATATCTGTTTCCTTCTCCTCGCAGCCGTGAGGGGGTGCATGGAAAAATCGAAATTTCCCATGTGCCAGCGAGAGAGGGGGACGCAGGGAACAGGGGGGCTCGGGAGCTGCAGGCATTACGTTGAAATTACATCGACGACGACACGCATCGGGGCTGCTACCCCTGCACCCTCTCTCTCTCTCTCTCTCTCTGCGTACGCGTATACATTCATCCCTGCAGGCTTCCTTTTTGAAAAGCATCGCACACATACATTTATACCCTACTCTGACGCGCTATGAGTAAAAGCCTGGCGTGATACATACACGCGCGTGAAGATACTTTGTTGTATGTGTATATACCTGCAGACTCCGTGTAGTCCGTGTCCCCGTCCTCAGCGTACTGAACACGTACATACGCTACATATACATATACGACTGGTAGATACGAGCCGAAAGGGAGAGAGAGAGAGAACCGAACGGAAAAGCCCCTGGGGAAGCGAGGGGAGTCGTCGCAAAAAGGCTCGTGTGCCGGTGCGCGAAATTCGATTTCTGATACTCGCGGGACCTGTACCTACCCCCCCTCTTCCTCACCCCCCTTCTCCGCGCTTACTCTGCAACAATCGCTCGTGCACCGCACCTATGCACACCGCGCGGGAGCGGGTAAATTTTAAATACCGCTGATTTAGCAGCGAACGAGTGTACAGAGCCGCAGCGGCCGGAGACCGAAACGGGGGCGACGGGGGTCTCTCGCTATTCCAGCAGGCGTGCCGATGCGGTGTCGCCTAGAACGCGCGCGCGTGTGGTTCGTGCGAGAGTCGGGGGTTGCTGCTGCTGCTGCTGCTGCTGGTGTACACGCGTGGTTCTCTCTGCCGTGCGGGGGGAGATTTTTTTTGTTTCCCCCCGTGGGTTTTTCCACAGGGGCGCGGCGGTACTCCGCGCGAGGTTTTATGAAAATGCTCGCCCTCTCTGTGGTAATGGTGGATCGGAAATTGTATGCCTTCGCGCGTCTTCCGAACGTATATTGAAATAAAGATGCACGGCTTCGCGTTTTCGAGGATTAATCACCGCTCGATCGCGAAATAATCGTCAGTGTTGTACGGACGGGCGGGCGCAGGCAGACGAGATGCATTAACTAATGCACGAGTGCACCCCCGTGTGTATGTATACATATACATACACGAGTGTACACCGCACGTCTCTCGAAAATCAATCCACTCCCCTTTCGATCCGTGCAATGCAAGCGCGAGTAGCGTGGAACGCGAGAAAGAGATGACGGACGTTGTACATCTCGGACGCACCGATGCGGCTCCGACTAGCCTACTTTTTCGCCCCGTCGGCGCTGATTAGAGCACACTTCAGCACTGTTCAACGCGCACAGTGTGTACGAGTGAGTACGTACACGCGTGGAGCAGCATATATAGTCAGGCGGCTCTCTGATCCACTCGCGTGTATACCCTGCACTGCTGATGCGTACACGAGAGAGTGCATACAGCCGGCGGCGCGACGAGCCGTTTCATTGGCCCAGATTGGCCGCGTTTTTCAAGCTGTCCCTCGCGCGCGCACCTCCTCGTGGCTGCTTCACTCGGCTCAACTTTAGCCATCGTTGACGACCGGACGGATTATTACTGTCGGGAGGGTGTAGCTCCATCTTATCTTTCGACGCTGAACTTGCAAAATCAACCAAAGTCACGGGCTGTCCGAGTGTACGGGCACAATAGCCCTGCGTATATGAACGTCAATACCTGCAGCGAGAGAGCGCAGGCGTGGATATATATATATATATACCTACCGTACGAGGCCGAACAAAGGAAGAAAATAGGGGACTCTGCCCCCTCCCCCCTGGATTTGTAATTGCGAGTGTATTGTTTTGAACGGGCCGCAGATGCGCGCGCGCGATACCGTACCTATTTCTACACCGAGATAACGATTGGTTCTTCTCCTACCCCGGCTCTCATCCGGCGAGCTCGACCGTTTACGTGTACAACGATGAGTGTGTATCGGGATCTCGAATTTTGACTTAATGGAATACGCGCGCCATTCTATCCTCCGCTTCCGCGTGCGTACTGTGTGTACCATCGAGAAAGTACAGTTGCTCTCCTCGGCTGTGTACAGTACACGGACAATGAAACGTAGGGCCGAAATCATCGGCGTTCTTCCCCCCCACGCTGACGTACAAGCGACGACGAGGAGTCCTACTCTTCTTTTTCTTTTTTCTTTTTTTCGGTCATTGTTGTGCCGAAGAACAGCACTCGCGAGCGCTTTATTCCGCGATTATATATTATTTACCCTGTTTGAGGGAAAAGTGGAGCAGCAGCGGCTCGAGGAGAAAAGCGACGACTGTACGACTGTAGTAGTTGGGAGCGAGTACGAAGAATAATGAAAAAGAAGGGAAAACAAAAATATGGAATAAAGCGAGGGGGAGAGCGAGGCCTCCGCGAAAACTACGAGGTGGAGAGGACAATGGGCGGAGGGGGAGTGCTGTGCACCCCCTGAAAAAAGAGCAAGCTGGGTGTACTCTCTCTCTCTCTCTCTCTGGTGGATACCCCTTTTTGTTTTTTTTTTTTCTTTTCTCACGCTGGAACTAGAAATTAAGAAAAACTTTTCCAGCACGCGAGTCGAGTTTCACGGCGAGTCTTTTCACCGTAATATTGCAATTTTCTTCCCATCAACCCAAGAACTCGGGTTAAGAATCAGCAAACTTGGAAAAGAAATGTTTTTCTCGCATCTACACATTTTTCTCTTGAAAATTGTTCAATGAAAAATTGGCAAAAATATGTTGTTTTTACAACCAGCTGGAGAATCTAAAAAAAAAAAAAAATGTGCACCGCGTGAAGCAACTCTTGCCATTGATAACCGGTCTAAATGAAAAAAAAAACCTTGGTTACCCCGAAAACAACCCCTTTTCCACGGAATCCCCCATACATGCACAAACGACAAGATTGCACAAGGAGCTCTACTCGCGGGCACCCTCTCAACGCCCTAATTGGCCGGCCATTTATTTTTATTTAATGCAAAGCACACTTGGGGTGGGTCTGGTTGTGCGCCCACGAGAGGAGGGCAGCCGAGGAGGAGCAAAAGCTCCAGAATCGAGAGCCCCCTCGGAACGCGCGCGCCAGTTTATTAAGTCGTCGTGGAGAACTTAAAAAGAGGGCGGGGGGGGGGGGCTCCCGAAAGGAGAGGGGGGCTCGAGGGAGTCCTGCTCTTTTTCACCCGGAACGACGCCCGGACGCCATTCGCGGTAGCTCCAGGGAGGCGAGAGGAAAAAATTGCAGAGCCGCGGGGGAGTGGTCCTCTCGCACCTCCTTGAAAGCTGTGATAACCATGTATGTATATATATGTTCTGTACACATCGCAGAGCTTCTGCAAGTGTGGGCCCCCGCGGACGTGCGTCCTGTCCTCTTATACACGTGTGTAACTTTGCTCGCGCTCCGAAACTTTTGTCCACCCCCGTCTCTCCCTTTGTCATCCCCGTGCGAGTGCTGTTCTCCGTTTTTTTTCTCCCCTCCCGCCGCGTCCTCCCCCGTGCCCTGGGAGCTCAAAATTTTTGCGCCAAGACAAATGACCCCGCGCGCGCTGCGTCCTCTTACAGGTACCACCCACGGAACAATCGCTGGGGGCTCTTTCTTTTTTTCCCCCTCCTCGCGGAAGTTTTCGAGTGACTTTTTATCGCTGGGATTTGTCGATGCGCTCGGGAGTGCGCGCTCCGACTCTGTAGAGGAAAAACTCTCGAGTGCACGATAGTGACGGGTATTATCCTCTTTTCCCTCCTCGCAGTGTAACGCGGTCGATCGAGCTTCCGGTACGCACTGTTCGAGCATTACAGACACACACGCAAAAAAAAAAATCCGTCATCGCGTCGGTAGCGGGATGTTGGGCGATTCTCAGATAGCTGAAATTCGTTTTTCCGTAAACGTTCCACGCGGGAACATTGTTCCTCGTCGAAACCCTCTCCAGCAGAAGACTGAGACTCGCGCTCGCCCGAGCCCATCGGAGCCTCCCCTTCCATTTAGCAGGCTCCTCCGCGAGAGTTTCCAAGATCGCCATCTCCTACACTCCGGCCCCGGCTGCCATTGTCTCGTCCGCTCTCGCGGGCGGAGCGAAAACAACTTTGCTGCCGTTATTGTTGCGCGATCGCGAAGAGCCCCTTCGGCCCTCCCTCTCTCTCTCTCGAGTGTCTTGGTGGGGCGCGGTAACAACCCTGCACCGTCTTACCGGAGGAAAAAAAAAAAGAAAAAAAAAAACGAGCGAGAACGGCCGGGCTACGGCCTTTCAGCGGGGGAGAAAAGCTCGTTCTCGGGCGCCATTGTCGCGAAAAACGAGGTTGTTACTCCGCCTCGGCTGCGCCGGGTGAAAGCCTCTCGCGCGGGCTTTTCTCATACCCCCCCGGCGTTGTTGGTCCGCTGACGAGAAAATTTCGTGTTGGTTCGCGGGCGAGTCCTGATCCGAGACTCGGCCCCCGCCGCGGGGGGACGATTGTATGCGCGAACGCGGGAATGACTTTTTCCTCGGAGCTCTTCTTCCACCATCCGCGGTGATGGTTCTTCTCCGTGAAACGCGTCCGACGACGGAAGAAACGTCCGTATCTGCGGAGCCCGTTTCTCCGATTCGATAAACGTTTTCCCGCGCGCGCCCCTCGCGTCTGCAGGATGGGAAAACTCGAAAGGGAAATGATAAAAGCCCCCCCCCCCCACCCATCCTTCTGGCGACGTCGAAAATGAAAGCTCCCGATGTCAATCGCGTCGTCGTCCCTCCGGTGTACACGTGCGGCGAGCGTTTCCGCGCGCGCGAGATATCCCCTTTGCCGGACGATTTGCGGCGAAAAAACGGGAGGGACGAAAAGCTTTGACCGGCGAAGGTCGAGGAGGGGGATGCCGATGGCAGGCCGGGCGAGCGCGAGATTGTCCGGGGGGGGGGGGGTCAAAGGAATCGATTATCGCTCCTCGCCCGCCGCTGCTGCCGCGGTACATTCCTGCGACCGCCGCGCGAGTTCGGTCGGTCTTCCGGTTTCTTTTTCATTCCGTTTATCTCCTTTTTTTTTCCCCCCCGCCCCGAGTAATTACAGCTGTAAACGTCGATCGCATTCGGATCCGTGTAAAGGAGCTCTTGTAAGCCCAAGGTCAAACGGGCGCTGTTGGTTTTGAAAAGTAATTGAAAATCTCCCGGCTTGACAGCTAATTTCGACGAATGGGAGTTTTTTCACGACGCGATCTGCGAACAGTTACGTGGATTAACTTTTGTGCGGGAGAACATACGGCGCGCCGAGTTCGTGAATAAATTCGGTCGGGAAAATCTATCGGGAAATCGTAAAAGCGCGGTATAGTAGCAAACGGGCGGATTTTCGACGCTCGACTCTCCCTGGCGCTGTAAAAAAAAAGAGCGTATGCAGCACGATTATAGAAAATCGAGGGGCTCGTTATGATTTCCGATTACGTGTGCGTATTGAACAAAAAGAAAGCGAATACATGGTCTAAAAAAAGCCCCCAGCTATCGGGTAATTGCGGCGAACCCGCGTTTCCGGCTTACTCCTATAACACACGCGCGCCATCGGCTCACTTTTGCGATATTCTTCCCCTGTTTCGTACTCTGGCCTTTCGGAGCTATTGATTCTTGCGCTCGAAGGTGCACGTCTCCCTTGGAGAAAAGGGGGAGGAAGAGAGATAAGCGCGGCTCGAGACGAGACTGTATCGATTTCTCCGTGCCTACACGGCTCGCGGAGCGGAGTGGATACGATGGGGTGTTTTCGTCCTTCCGGCTTCTCCTCTGCCCGCGTTTGGATTTCGAAAATCCAATCTCACATCGGTGGCGGAAACACTTGGCCGCCCGAAAATCACGCTGGCTGCTGCTGCTCGTGCAGGTCCACCGGGGACTTTTAATTAGCATCAGCAGTCGAGTTCCCTTCTCCGCGGCTGGGGGGGGGGGGCGGGGGGGGGGGGGGGGGGGGGGGGGGGGGGGGGGGTATACTTTTTGACGTAAAAGTCAACTCTGTAGTGTACTTACGTTGACGCGTGTACTAAACCAACTTGATTTTTAATTCAGCAAAAGATATTGATTTTCCAAAGGCTGCAGCCGTACGATTTATACACGCATACCGAATGTCTGCGCTGTTTTTATTTATGTTTCCCCGGCCCCATAAATAAATCAGAAAGTTACACTCGCGCCGCGCCGAACCAAAACTTTAACTCCCCTGCTCGAGGAGTTACAGAGCGAGTTGCTCGAAATCAAGCGGTTCGCGAATCAACGGAGCGCGAGGAAGCTCATCAGTGCATTTTTAGCTCCCGCTGCTGCTGCTGCTGCTGCCGCCGGTCTTGGGGAACGGGATTTTCTCCGGGCGAAAAGTTTTCCTCTCGCCCGTGTTTTTCTTCTTCTTCATCTTCGATTTCTCCCTCCCCCCGCCCATTGTTTCCTGGCCTCGCTCGAGAAGCCCGGGCTTCCCCTTTAAATACGCCAAAGTTTTCCGGGCCGACGTGTACCTTTTGCCAAATCGCCGGGAGAAACACCTCTCTCCCTCTCTCCCGGTCCGCCCCTTCTACTCCGCGGGAGTACGTGCCGCCGTGATACGCGCCTCGGACGCGCGGCGAAATTTTTAACAGGCTGCGAGGATCTCGAGTAGTTTGTTGCTGTTGCCGCCGCGCGTAATAACCGAAGTAATTAGCATCGAATGAGAGGTTGTAGGGTGTTTCGATGTATGTGTAAATGTGGTCGGTGCAAATTTAGAATCCACCAAAATTTATGTGCTCTCGTTGTTGCTGTCGAGTAAAATCAGGAAGACTGTTGAAATAAAAAAAGTTAATATCACCTATACAGATAACGAGCGCCTGTCTATAAACACATCGCATGACCGAGCACTTTTGCAGTGGCAGACAGGACTTGTGTACAATATGTATATAAAAGTACGTACTCGTCTTGGCCTATTTTTATCCTTTCCACCGTGAAGCTTTTCTCTTTATTCCCCTGTTTGTCCTTTTAGTTTTGTTCTCAGTTGTAAGAAGAGTGTCTTCGACAGGATGCTTATGCTCGAAATGTTTCAGTAAGTCGCGTACATTAGGGGGACCTATAAAAACAGTTCTCGCACTGCCAAACAGCTTCTTCGGCGAACTTTTCAAGTGCCCCCTGCTTGTCCTGTATATAACTTTCGTCGACGACTCGTTCATCCGAACATCCTTTCTTTTTACGTCTTGCAACTAGAAACTGATGTACAAAAAGTATTTATTGGCTCGATTTTTTCTTAAAAATTTGTAACAACTTTTTTCCCCCGCCATCGCTGATTCGCTAAAAATTTCTCACCTCTTGCTTCTTCGGACGGACTTGGATAATAATTTATATTACTTGCATTTGCATCATATTACAATTTTTTCCTCAAACCAATTTATAATGTTCGCAAAACATATATGCCTGTAAGTATAGCTACGGGGCTACAGCTACAGCACACACATAAAGCCAGCTATGGAGTGGCAAAGGCAGTTTTCGGCCTTCATTAACCTTTCTTCAAACTTCCGAGTCACGTGCTCGCGAGAGGAAACTCGTGGGGTAGGTATACGGTGGGCGGGTATAATGAGGGCCGTCGGCGGCTTCGTATACACGGAAGGAAAAACTTTATCCCGCCACTTTTTTCGCTCCAATTCCTTCAAACCATTCCCTACCTCGCCCCCTTTTTTTCCCTCCGAGCAGCCCCTATAGCTGCGTCTGCTTGCGCTTTTTTCCCCCCCCCCCCCCTGCCCCGTCAGCTCCGGGTTAATACGTCCGCTTTTTTGCAAACGACCGCCTTTGATTTTCCCTCGTCATAGACGCGACTGCTACACCAGAGTGCCTTATTATATTTTTGCCCGAGCTCAAGGTGTGAGACCCCTTGAAACGTGGAAAATTAAGAGGGTAAACAAGTGGCTGAATTTGTAAGAAAAATTTGACTTTTATCAATTTTATGGATTACTAATCTTTTCCTTCGCGACATGAACGTTGATATATGTTTTTAAAAAACGGCGTGATAAATTCCTGATAAAAATTTACTTGTTCATCATTGATATTTATCGTACCATGGAAAAATAATCGACCATCCCGAGGAGAACTGTAGCGCCCACGAAATAATTATCGTCCTAGAGTTATACAGTTGTAATGGGGAGTCTCTTCCAGTCGACCGAAAACTTTCCACAATTTACCGTGTTATTTTGTTCAGCTTACAGTTGACGACAGCGCAAACAGGCAGTTAGGTGTGAATTTCGCGTTTGCCCATGACAGCTGTAACGCGCATATATAGGTATACATATACGCCTGAGCGAGTGCGTCTGAGTGCAGCATGAGTATAAGGTATACAAGAGCGGCAAGTTTCCGTACACTGGAATTTGGGCAGACCCGCAAACACACACATTTGTACAATGCGTATGTATATATATATACGCGTCGTGCCATGAGACGCGCAAGTTCTCATGCGCATTTATACCGCAATTCGCCGGCGCTGAACTGAGCAGTGCACAAACAATACACCGCGGAGACGCACACACCCGCGTGTGTATATTCGTATATCCATACGAATGCGTCTACGCAGAGTCGCTGGTCCGTATTACGAGGTATTTTCTGCAATTCACATGTACACGTAGATACACGGATGTATTATACGGTCGTCTCAACGCGTGGAAAGTAACACGCGCAATAATTGCACGTTCGCTCTTACAAATCCGCGAGCGAGCAATTACAGAGCCGTGAATTTGCATCTCTACCTCTCCTCGTTATCGCGTCGCGCCTCTTTTTCTCCCGCTCTTCCCTTGTAGGTAGCGACCGTTTTATTTTTCTTCTCGTATACGGGAAGAACTCTGCACGCCATGGATTCAGATACTCGGGATCGTTCCCTCGGCCCATGTTTCGTCGCCCTCCGACAACGACGACGGTGATCCGCGTCTCTGGCTTCCCTCTGCCCTTGGAAGAAAAGGCGCGGACGACCCCGAAGAATCCAATACCAAAGTGTTCCGATGCTCCGTTGTCGTCGGACACGTTAACAGAGAAAAAACGGGAAAAAGGAAAAAAGCGCGGAGAGCCGGAGAAGCGAAGAGACGCTCGCGCCTCCGAACGGGGAGGGCTCGTGCTGATGAAAAGTATACTCCGCGGCCTCTTTTTTTCCCGCGCTCCACAGCCGAGAAGACCATACGCGGACGCCGAGGAGGAAGAAAGCGACGCTCGGCGTTCCTTCGGCCCCCGCGCGTCTTCTCAATTAGAGCCCCGAATGCGGCGGGCGACTTTCACCACGAGCTTTTCTTTAAGAAGATCATCGAGTGCACAACCCCCCGCTTCCCGCTCGGGCGTCGAAAACTGTGGACGGCGAGAAGAGGTCGAAAACACCCCGATACACGATTACCGCTGCGAGAGAAAAGAAAAAAATACACGGTGCGTCGTGTGTTTTTCCAATGGCTCCCCGTCTTCTATCGGAGCACGGAGAAAAAAAAAAAATAATAATAAATAAATAAAGGGAAGATACGCGTGCAAAAAGGAGTCGCGCGAATATATCGGGCTGCTACTGTGCCGTGGTTCAGTCGCGCACAATGCATATTCAAAGCTAAACCACCACCACCAGGAACAGCGGGGCAAAAGATAGGGCGGGGGAGGGGAGGGGCGGACTCTCGTTTTCTCATCATCCCCTCGGTGCGCGACAAAAGCCATTCACGGCGCGGACCCCAGAAACGACGCGGGAAGAATCGCTGCGGTGGGGGCGGAGGGGAGGACACAAAGGGAGCCCAGGCGCGACGACGATAACGACGTTATCGGGAGCCCGGAGGTGGGAAGGAGGGGGGTGGGGGGTGCGGATTCTCGGGCGCATTCCTGCGGGGCTCTTCGATGCGCTTCATTAGGTGTATTTGGAGGATGAAGTCGTTAGCGCAGTCTGCGGTGGGGGGGAGGAGCTCGTTCCATTCCATCGGCGCGTTTTGCGAATATAAATTGAATGTTTCATTCGCGTACCGAGGTATATAATATACGATGGTGCTATCGATGATGATCGTTACAGGCCGGTATGCGGTCGCTGTTAGCTGTGCGGGAAAGTTTGCGAGCGATATTATATACTTTTGCAAGTAATCAATTGAATGTTTGCGTTGAGCTTGCGCGCGCGTATCCATGGCTCTGTCCGAAGGGGCAGTAGTAAACTCGAGAAGCAATATCAAATTGCAGTTTCGCGAAGGTGGTCGTAAATCGTCGTTTCTGTACGTTCCTTTCCTCGGGGGAAAGAAGGTACAAAATTTACGCGCGGCGCTACGGGGAGACCTTAAAAAAGATTTTCCGTACTCCGGGACGATTCGAATATTACCCCCTCGCCTCTTTTTCCCCAACGACGTCCGGCCTCGGCGCAATTTGCCGAGGTTATCGTAACGATCGGGCGATTAGCGCGCCGCTCCGACGGAGTTCGGTGCGCTTCGCTCTGATTATCATGCTCGGAGACACCGGCGCGGCTCTCCGCTCGTTCGGGCCCGACCGCAAATTCGATGAGCAGCAGGGAGATTAAAAATATACCGCGCCGCTCGAAGGGTGCGGGGATGGGGGGGGGGGGGGACCCGAACGGAAGAAGAGCTCGCGGCCGGCAGTTACAGGGGCGCCGTTCGCGCCTGAATTTTTAACGGCCGTCCGCGCCGGATTTCTATAAGATTACGCCGCGCTGCAGAGCCGACGGCTCAGCGGTATAGTGTTTCAGCCACCCGAGAGAGCGGGCTATATCCTCCCTCTCGTTTTCCCCACCGTTCGCACACCCGCAGTCCATCAGAATTCAAGGGCTCGATAGCTCGGGCCGGGAATTTTCTCCAAAAATACGGGTACAGCGTTGTACCGCGGGCTCGATTATTTCCCCCGGCACCTGTAAATACGGCCCAAGATTTAGCGCGCGCGCCGGGAGAGCCGTACAACCACCATAACCGTCGTAAATAAATCAACATCCCCCCGACGTGCAATTAGCACGCGTGTGTCTGTGTGTGTGTGTGTTATAAAAACGCGAACGACGATGATGAACCCCCCGTGTGCAGCCGCCGAGTATCGGTGACTCGCGCGAACTGGACCACGTACGGCCGCGAGTCCAAGTCACGTACCACGAACGTCCCTCCTGCCGCTACTGCAGCCCGCCCCCACCCCCCCCCTCTCTAAGTGCGGCATCGATTTACCGCCAGCCTGTATATCCGCGCGGGTACGTGGTTGTGTGGGCCAGCGTAAATCTTTCCCGGGGAGAGGAAGGAGAGCTTTTATCGCGAGCTTTTCTCTCATTCGAGCCCGCGTGTACGCTACTTTTTTTTCTTTTTTTTTTCGTCCCT